>PVJS01013619.1:5261-41883 GCA_004027185.1 Glis glis | reverse complement strand
CTACAACCCTAGCCCTGAGAGTGTCACTAAGCTGCTGAGGCGGGTCTAGAACCTGTGATACTCCTGTCTTAGTAGTTCTTTTCTTGTCCAAGGAAACAGAATAATAGATACAGACAGCCACCCCTCTCCTTAGCCTCTCCCCAGGGCTCAGAGTCCCAGCCATTCCTACTGGTCCAATCCCTGCAGAATTCAGCCCTCTAAAGTAGCAATTGTGGGAATTAGACTGGCTAGTAAGGCTCAGCTCATCCAAACTTGGTCTGACACCATGAACAGAATTGAAACCAGATAGGTCTTCCAGAGGTATGACTACCAGAACATTCCTAAGGTTGTTGCATATCCATTGAGAGGGCATGTCAAATCACTGCAATGTCACCCATGTTGCAGAACAGTCTGGGAAAGTATGTCATCCCTTTGACCAACTTGACATAGCCATCCTCCAAGGCAGGGAGGGACGCTTGAACCTAGGGGCAGCTGTGCTGAAAAGTAGAATCTAAAAGCTAGCATCATTTTTGATGGATGATGGGTCATGCCTCACCCACATCCAAACCAAGCCAAATGTTTACACAACAGAGAACATGCTGAATGACTCCCATGAACATAATATTTGGACACAAGGACACTTTAACCATATGTGCAATTACTTAATCACTAGCTAACATTATGTGCTACACCTATGAACCTGGAAAACTACCACATTATCTTCTAATGAAACATCAACTACACTTTGGATCAATGTCTGTTTTGTTTTGTTTTAACTCTACTTTATCCTTTAAAAAAGATTGCTGCTATAAACAAGAAAGTTACAAAACCAAACAAGTATTTGAAATTAGCATTCCTACCTATCCACCAAATTTTTTTAAAAGAACCTTCTTTGCACACTTGACATTCAGTCTTACAAATGGTAAATAACTTAAAACTTCTAGAAATATAGGGAAAAGTTAGCTACATAAGAGTGAGATATAATGGCTATACCTTAAAAATTTTAATTTTATATAAATGCTTTCCACATATAAGGCACCAAATCAGCTATTTGGTGATATCAAAGCTGTGTAAACTATGATTCCTGCTCAGAGAGATCACAAATGAGACAGAGAGGTAGGGCAAGGAGACACTGGAAGAACAAAGTAAGTTTTTAAAAGAACATAAAAGCAGAGTTGGGGCAGAGGAAAAGCATAGGGAGAGAGTTGATTATGGGCTAATGAGGAAGCGATCCAATTTGAAGCATCCAATTGAAAACTTGCTAACTGTGAAATGTGCTGCTTTTAAATGCCACCCCGGCAGCAGAGTTAATGGAGGGAAAGCCCATCCTCCCAGGGAATAGCTGAGAAATGTAAACAAGGGCCCTCCTTTAAATCTTATTAAAATAGCTTTAGTCCCATGGCAATTTATTTAATATTTAAATCTCCAAATTAGTAAATTTGTCATGACTCTGATTTGCTTACTCAGAAAAGCTTTTCTATAGACATTTAATACACTTTTGGAAGTATACAGACCTATAACAATAACAATAATCATAGCAGGAACTATTAATGGCTAACATTTATTAAAAATAGATTATTGAACTGGGTCCTGTTCTGAGTATCTCGATATATTAATTCTGTTAACCTTAAAAACATCCTGGCCAGGCGTGGTGGCGCATGCTTGTAATCCCAGTACTTTGGGAGGTGGAGACCGGAGGATCCGTGGCCAGCCTCAGCTCTCCCCCCCCCTCTCTCTCTACTTAGTGAGGCCCTCTGCAGCTTCGTGAGACCCGGTTTCAAAATAAGGATAAAAAATAGGACCGGGGGTGTAACGCAGAGGTAAAACACCCCTGAGTTCAATCCCCAGTACTGAAAAAAAAAAAAACCATCCTATGAGGCAAGTAATGTTATGCTCATTTTACCGAGAAGGAAACAGCGGCTTAGGGAGGATACTACTTTTAAGGTCACAAAGCTATTGTCAGAGCCAAGATTTTAATCTAGCTGGTCTGTCCTAGAGCCCACATGTCTAACTCTATGCCATGTGATGAAATCAAGCATTCCCCTTTGTTTGGAAGCAGAATGCAATAGAAAGCACACCTCTTTCTGCAAAAGTGGGCACAGTGAAAAAATGATAAGACATCTCTCCTAAATGCAGTTCCCCAAGATGAATCAAAGGACAAATTTATGGTGAATCTAGTTTTTTTTTTTTTTTTTGCAGAACTGGGGATTGAACCCTAGGGCATTCTACCTCCGAGCTACACCCCCAGCCCTATTTTTTATTCTTTATTTTGAAACAGGGTCTCACTAAGTTGCGGAGGGCCTCACTAAGTAGCTGAGGCTGGCCGCAAACCCGATCCTCGGTCTCAGCCTCCCAAGTACTGGGATTACAAGCGTGCGTCACCACACCCAGCTTAGTTGTTTCTATTAAACACCCACTTCACCACCACCATTCTATGGGGGACTGTTCTCCCCTGTCTACTCTCTTATTTAACCAAAGATATCGTCTAGAAAAAATTCTCTAGAAAGTAAGAAAGCAAAGTGGTCAACTGTGTTTTTGTCCATTAAAACAGCTATGCAAATATTTTATTTTTTAATATCACTGGCCTTCCTTCAGCTCTTTCTGTATTCTCTGGTTGTTTAGAATTTACCAGAATATTTTGCAGAACTCTTCTGACCCTGTGTGTAGCTATTTTTTTTTTTTTTTGGTAAGTACTCGTACTTAACTCCACATCTCTTGGTTCTTGTTTGTACCAGAACTTACTAGAATCCCCGAGGCTAGCACGATGCCCTTTTAACCTCCTACTTAGGAGGCTGAGGTGGCTGCTGAGCAGCAGGTACTAATTAAACACAAGCCACCACTGGCTTGGCAGTTTTGTTTGTTTGTTTGTTTGTTTGTTTGTTTGTTTCTGAGATAGGGTCTCTCTGTGTTGCCTAGGCAGGTCCTGAGCTTCTAGGCCCTGCCTTCTGCCTCAGCCAACCAAGTAGCTGGGACTACAGGTCCTTACCACTGCACTTGGCTTACTGCAGCATTTATAAACCAAGAAAATGACCCCTCCCCTTCACTCTGCCCCCTCCCACTCTTATGCTGCAAACTCTTAAAAATTATTTGTCTTACTCTTTCCAGGAACACAGGGATGGAAATGAAAACCCTTCTGCTTATAATCAACAAAGCAATTGTTACATTTTATATGCATGATTCATTAGACATGTGACTGGCAACTAGTTCTTTAGGTCATTTTCTACCCTGATTTTTTAGTCAAATGCTTATGTATAAAACATATACGTGCACCTACACTCACATTCACAATGCATATATGTATATAAATATTCAAGTTCCTTTCAGAGCAATTTATGTACCTGATTTCCAAACACATTTAATTGAACCCACTGTTGCTCCAAATGAAATTTCTACTTAATTGGTAACTGTGTGTGAATTATTAACTAGTGCTCTTTGAGAATAGAACATAAAAAAGAAAAGAGAGAGAAGCTCCTGGTACAACGGGAAGATAAGTGACTACACTTTCCTGGCTTCTGCTGCCCATGGTCATATGATAGACTCCCTCCCTTTCCTCTGGGGTCACTGTTAGCCTTTAAGTGTTATGGGCAGGCCAGCCTGGATGGCCATGCAGGAAGAGGACCATTGAGATCTGCATAGGCTTTGGATGGAAAGATGCTGAAACAGGTTCTGCAGACAAACACTGTCTTCACTTTCATGAGAAATAGGACCTTCCTTAAACCTCCCTTATCCACATGTCTCTTAAAGAGGCTGTCTCATTATAACTCGAAGCACCAAAGTCTTTTCTCCAACATTGCCATGGTTTGAATGTGTCCTCCAAAAACTCATGTGTTGGAAATTTCACCCTCAAATTCATAAGATAATGGTATTTGGAGGTAGAACCTTTGGGAGGTCATTAGGATTAGATGAGGTCAGGAGAGTGGAGTCCCTGTGACAGCATCTGTGCTTTATAAAGGAAGAGGAAGACAGACCCGAGCCCAAGCACACCTTGGTCTCACCCTGTGATACCTTCTGCCATGCTATGAGGCAACAAGGAGGCCCTCAACAGATGCCAAGCAGCTACTGCACCTTGCTCCTGGACATCTCAGCCTCCAGAACTAATTGTCAAATAAACTTCTGTTCTTTAAAAATTACCAACTCTCGTGTATATTGTTATAGCAACAGAAAATGAACTATGATAAACATCCAAGAGATGTGGGTAAAAATTTAAGACTCAGGTACTCTGATACTATGATTCCAGAAGCAGAGTACCTACCTTCTAACACAAACCCCCACCTTGACTCCAATTCTTTCATCATGAAGAGCAGGCCAGGCTGGGATGCCAGGTCAACATGAAGACCTCTTTCTGCGGCATATCTCATCACAGTGCCAACTGCCTTGGTCCAATGCTTATCTCAGAGCTAAAAAAGGGAGCTGGCTGGAGCAGTGGTCCCTGAGGTCTAGCTTCAGTAGGGCAAACCAAATACCAGTCTCAGGCAATCATCTGGGACATGCAACCTTTAATGACCTCAAGGCAAGCCACCTACACCCAGCTAGAACATGATTTTTAGGTATGCACAGGTGCTTGGGAAAATCTGTCCCAGGGGTGCCAGCATGCCAACTAAATCACCTTTGGGACACATGTTGTTCATTATTACTTTTAGCCCTCATTCCAGTTAAAAACCTTGAAAGCTGGTCAACTAAGAGAGTGTGGGACAGTGCCCATAAGAATAGCAGTTTGGAGTAAGGTGTTGGCTGCATCAGGTCAGGCACTAGAGGCTATGCTAATCTGGGAAACACTATCAGGTGTGCCTTTTAAATAAAAGGGTCACCTGCCATCAGAAGTCATGTAACCAAGGACCAGAACAATGGCCAAGGAACAATGGCCACTGTAAAGAGGCCTCCAAAGGTTGGTTGTTGCTGGTGCTTTTCCTAAGCAATACCAGCAAACTCAATTCCATATCAATGGCTTGGGGTAAATTAAGGATTATGGTTTTTAAATGATTAGCCAAAATGATGCTGATAAGGCCATAGGAGAAGGAAAGAAAGAAACAAACAAACAAACAAAAGTAGGAAGGGAAGGCACGCAGCTTATATTTGGGGAAAGAGTAAGGTGGCTGCTCATGAATCAGAAGTAAGTGACTACCAATGACTAAAACTCAGGATCGTGCCTTCTGCCCAAGATAAGCCCAGGGGCCAGGTCTCCTCTCCTGGGTCCTTCTTTCCTCCAAGTTCTCACCATCCCCTCCCCCACCATCTGTTCTTTCCAAGGCTCCCTTGTACCACCAGCTAAGAGGTCAAAGAATACACTAGAATATAATGAACAACCTCTTCAAAGGTTGACCTTTGAAGAACTAACAACCACATGGTCATCTTATATAACTAATGCAATTATTTGTCCCTCTTCCCTTCCACCTCTTCAGAGGAGGAGAATGTTACCAATGGCACCTGTGTCAGGCACTAACGACACTTACCACTTACTCCCTCTTAACTCTTTCCCAGGCACTCTCTATTCTAAAAGCTTTTATGCCTTGTCTAATTCAACAATTCTAAGAGACAGGTCCTACCTATCATTGTCCTCTTTCCCCAGTTCGAATGCTAGTCAAACAGAAAGTCCAGAATTCAAAGCAGGTCTCACTTCGGAGTCCTCACTAAACTGAACCCACCTTTATTTTTAGCTTATCTTTGATGCAATTCACTGCTTTCAGCACCACCGCATCTTTCATGTGTGAAAACATCTAATGCCTACACAACTGCTCACCTCGTTCTTTAGGAATTCACAAGAGTCACTTAAACTCTAGCTGAAAAAGCTGATGAAACCAATCTCAGTGTCCCTGCAGTTGAGGCACTATGCACTCAAGGCCAGCCATTCTGGACAAACTCAAGTCTGTCATGGGGTGTAGGGCCAGCCATGACTGCTCTCAGCCCTGCCTAAGGGGCAGCCTCACAACCTCTCTCCATGAGAAGATTCACCACCGGCAGGGCAGCAGGCCCCTCTGACCAGGACATCTGTGCATGGGCCAGGGGACGAGTGTGCTTATGACCTGAAATAAAGCTTGAGCACCTAGTTGACACAGCAGTACACATGCGCACATACATGAACACAGACTGTCCAGCTATCTGGTCTCCTGCCTACTGCTGACTGGCCTGCCACTGTTACCTGATGCTCCAGCCGACACCGCTCTACTCCCCAAACAACCCCACTGAGGTGAGGATGCAAGGCGATGTGGTGGTGAATACCAACAAGAGGAGAGGATTTTGGGAAAGGGAAGACAACTGAAAATGAGATTGTTGCTGCCATTTCACAAAGAGATAGTGTAGGAGCACAGACCGCGACCAGGAGACAGGTGGTCCAGAGCTACCCAACCACACTGCCACCATCACAGCTCATTTCTGCAACCTCCAGGTCCTCCTGGCCCTTCCCTCTCATCAGCTGAGCTGTGCCTTTTAGTATGGAAAGCACACGTATAATAAAGCAATTTGGGCTGAGGAAGCACATTCGGGATAAAGCCTGCAGCTGAACAGGGCAGAACACAGGTTAATCCTGAGGACTTGGTCAGCAGTTTTCAAACTTGGTGTGGTGACAGGGGAAGTCTGTCTCAAAGGCAAGTCACTGAGCCCCACCCCCACCCTCCCACACTGATTCAGTCATTGCGGAATGGGACCCAGGAAGTGATGCAAGTGGCCTGGGGCATGCTGGGTCAGACACAGACTCAAGTCATCCCTGCCCAGCAGCTGGGAAAACAATTCTAGGTTCCCTGGGAGATCTGGGTTCAAGGCCCAATTCATTTGCTTAGAAACTACAGGGCCTGGGGCACGTCATTCATCTCCCTGGGTCTCTTCCTATTTAATGAGGAAAGTGGAAATGATCACTAAGGGTGCCTTCTAGCTCTGAAATACCATCCCTATGAAAAGTGCTTTTGATAGCAAACCTCCAGCCTGATATAGTTTTGCTTCAGGAACTCACAAAGTGAGCACCTTTGGTATGCATATACACAGGCCGGGTATGAGAAGTAAGACCACATTGTTAACTCCTTGTAGAATTGAATATCTCCTCTATTCTGTTTCCCCTTGCGGCTAAGGGCACAAGCCACCATGACAGAGAGGTCATAGGTACAGGCTACTGCCCAGAAGGGTGTCAGTAGCTGACCCAGATGGCAGGAGGCCCAGGCCCTTGGGATCACATGTCCTTGCTCCAAGTCAAGGTGACTCCTCCAGAGAAGGCTCCTGACAGATCTTTCACGAAAAGAACTTTGATCAAAACCATCAGGATGTGGGCAGACACAACTGAAGCAGTCCTGACTTTTTTACTTCAGGTTTTGTGTGTGTGTGTGTGGGGGGGGGGGTGACACCACAAAGATGGGGAAACATCTCTCTCATGCTTCAGCAGGAACAGAATAGCACAAAGAGTTTTCTCCTTCCCCCCAGACGTACAGCACTCACTCAGTTCTCTGTGAAATCAGGGCTTGTTTGTTCAGTAAATAAAGCGTCTGCATTAATAGGGGATTTAAAGAAGCTGGAGGGGAAAGGCCTGGCCCTAAAATAAGATCTGTGGTTAGCAGGACTCGAGTGAGAAGTTGAATTGACATTCTCATTCCCTCCTTAATTACTCGGGGAGGGGGCACTGGCGGAGGGGACTGCCAATGAGGTTAGGAGGTGCCCTGGAGGACAAAGGGAGTCGGAGAAAGACAATGAATGACAGCGTGGATACAAGTTTAGCAACTGCTGCCTGGCTCTTCCTTTATTTTCTTCCAAGACAACCAAATAAATTAGATTACGAACCAGTGAATCCTATAAAAAGGAAAGTCAACAGAATTCGGCCTCAATTTAGTGTATCCTTCTAGTATGAGATGAGCCAAGAATAACCTGAGCGGAACCCAGGCTGAAAGCAAACGTGTCCCCAGCCTGTCCCCAGTGCAGGTGCCAACTTAGGGACGCCATTTCAGATTACCCCAGAGGCCTCGTCCAAACAATTACAACAGGGCTCTCTGTTAAGGATATACCATTCTCCTTCCTTCTTTAACGTGCACATGATTCATCAGTCTTTACTTGAGAAGACTTACAGAGCCGATTCATACCACGAAAGTTTGTAAACTTACCTACAATAGAAAACTAATGTTAAGTAATAGTAACTGTAACACAGAGGAAAAAGTCTGCCCTGAGCTTGGTGGTTCAGAATGCAGGCTCTGGAGGCAGATGAATCCATCAGCCCGATGGCATGGGTCAAGGTTAGGGACAGATGACAGTCCTGTACACGTGTGCATGCTGCAGAGGACGGGGGAGTGTGTAGGGTCAGAAGCACAATGGTCTCCCCAACGGTGGGGAGCCTTCACCCCATGAGAAGCCTGCAGCCTCCTCGCCTTCAGAATCTGGGAACAGTGGAACTAAGGCCACTTTTGGGCAGCAGGCGCACTTTAAGATTGCTGGATTTCTTGCAGGTAAGTAGTGGTGAAGGAAGAGGGGGAGGGGCTATGGCAACTAGGAAGAGAAAATCTCACCAGGATCCTCAGCAGGTCTATACATACAGCAGTCTCCACATGCCGTCTTCTCTTCTGGAGTAGGAAACTGAGGAAAACAAAACTCACACAGAAGCCGCTGTGAGCCCACGCCTGCCAGCAGGGCAGCTCCCCCAAGTGCGCTCCTGAAGCGTCTTTCTGAACACAAGGTGCCTGATTTCTACCAGAAACCACAGAGGAGACCCCACTCAGTCACATCCAGCTGATCACTACATCTGGTCAATTCTATCTCCCAAATACGGAGATCTGTCCTGCCCTCATCTCCCCTGGGTACCGCGAGAGCCCCAGCCTGCAGGCCATCCTTTCCACCTGTCTTCACTGTCAGGGTAATCTTTTTAACTTCCAAGATTTATTAAGGTACAACTAAAAACTTAAAATTGTATATACTTATAGGGCAAAACATGATATTTTGACAGATGTTACACTGCACAATGATTAAATCAAGCCAATGAGCATATCCGTCACCTCACAAACTTGTCATATTTTTGTGTGTGTGGCGAGAACATTTAGGACCTCCTTAGCAATTTTCACATACACATGATTAACTAGAGTCACTATGCTGTTCAATAGATCCCCAGAACTTATTTGTCCCAATTAATTTTGTAGTCTTTGACTAACAACTCCCAGCCCCCGGGGCCCATTGAGAATGGCAACCACCGTTCATTCTGCTCTCTGCTTCCATGAGTTTGACTTTCTTAGATTCCACATGTAAGTGAGATTGTGCAGCGCTTGTCTGTGCCCAACTTACATTAACATAATGTCCTCCAGGTTTACCCATGTTGTCACAAATGAGAATCGTCTCTCTAAAGATCTCACGTGTTCACGGTAGTCACCAGCTTTAGATTCTTCCATGCTCCCAATTCCCACAGCAGGGGGTTCTCAAACTCTGCTGGACTTTACAATCAGATAGACCTGATCCCACTTTGCTATGGTCTGCCCCCCCATCCCTAAAGTCTTATGACAATGGTATTAAGAGGGTAGAAACTTAATCCTACTATAGTGTTTAGAGGTGGAGCCTTTGGAAGGTGATTAGATTAGGTCACTAGGATAGAGCCCCATGATTGAACATTAATGGCATTATAAGGAGAGGGAAAGAGACACACAGACACAGAAATACACACACGCTCTTGCCATGATGTGATGCAGGACAGGGGGCCCCTGACAAGAACCTGGGCCATGCTGTTTGGGCCTTGTACCTCCACAATTGTGAGCCAAAATAAACCTTTTTTCTGTATAAAGTACCCTGTCTTGGATATTCTGTTACATTAATGAAAAGTTGTCTAATAGGTACCACCAACAAACTATCTCAGGAGGGGAGATAAAGGGGCTGGCTCCAGGAATGTACATTTTCAGGTGATTCTGATAGAACAACATTGCAAGTATGCTACCCTGAAGTTTAAACTGTTGGCTTGCCCCCTGTATCTCCAAGCCCACCCCTCCTCCTCCAAACCTCTGCAGATGCCATTTTGATCCCTCTATAGCATCACCTGCCATATGAATTCTTGGCTACTTTCTACCCACCTGTGTAGACTGGATCCAAACATCAATTCCCTGGCATCCTTGCTCTGAGCAGCCCATGCTCTCTTTGCATAGGAGATATAACACATTCGATTTCCTTTGCTATCTCTCCTACCAGCCCTCAAGATACAAGAGTGATTTTTTTAATCACCACTTCTAGTCTGATACACAATAGGCACTCAATAAATGCTGCAGACCAAATTTTGAATAAATGAACAAATGCATAAACTTTGAGCAAATCCAAAATGGCTGGCTGGTAGTGTTTACCCTCAGACAGTCTTTCATTATCCCAGAACTCTAAACTCAAAGAGAGGTTAGAGAGTGGGGAGGAGATATGCCAAAGAAAGGAAATTAGTCCTGAGACCAGTACAGACTTTTACAATGCAGTTTCTGGTGATTGCACGTTTCCAACTGTTTCAACTTGGGGATCCTTTACGAGGCTGTAATTTTCAAATCATGCTGTAAGCTAACTACTTTTATGCTAATCCTTCTCAATAAATACTATTGCTGGAAAAGACACATGCACTTGTTTGCATCGTAAAAGCTCAAAACCTTGGAAACAACACTTTTTAAACTTTTAACTTCCATTCTGGGTATTTGGGCCAGACCTCCCCTCAGTCTCCTCAGTTGTAATAACGGTTGTAAGAGGCGCTCCATAATCATCCATTGAGGAGGACAGTGATCCATGCAGGCTATACAAAACCCTAAAAGACACCCCTCCACTAAATGAACTACAAAAGGAGGTGTTTTATGAGCAAACCCTTTTAGCCTGACTCCCAATACTGAAATGATGAATCAATATGTAATTTTCTTGACAGAATCAGTATCTCACAACTTGCTTATATATATATTTTTTTTCCCGGTACTGGGGATTGAACTCAGGGGCATTCTACCTCCGAGCTACACCCCAACCCTATTTTTTATTCTTTATTTTGAAACAGGGTTTCACTAAGTTGCAGAGAGCCTCACTACGTAGCTGAGGCTAACGGTGAACCTGTGATCCTCCTGTCTGTCTTACAAGTACTGGGATTACAAGCATGCACCACCATACCCAGCTCTTTGCTTATATTTTTTTAAAGTATGAAAGAGACTTCTCTAGATCTCTGGCAAGTTAAACTTCCTTAACAATTCCCTTTATCATTTATTTGATCAGCCAGGCAATTCTAGCATCTTAAGATAAAAATAAGTTTTAAACAAAATGCATTTAATATCAAAACTGCAAGCCTCCTAAAAAGGGGGCCACCTGTGTTATGGCGGCCTGGTGCCAAGTGTGAGAAAACTTCCTTTGCGGCAAGTGCTCTGCTGACTGGTTTATGATCCCATCTCTTCAAATCAAATATTTATTGTCTCATGTTGCTCTTTATTAAGACCTTCCCTTACAGCTTTATGATGAATTAATACTCCCAGGCCTGAAAGCTATTCTGAGTCTTTCACTCACTTTATGCAGGTATTATAATTTTCAATTGCCCAGTGGGGAAAAGAACCTTGGGGGAACATCATCATTCAGGGAGCCCGAAGACCTGTGAAATTAATATGGGCAAATACGCTCGTGAAATGTTTGGATTCCCCAATGGCCCAGCTGGTCACAACTAGCAGTCACAAGTGGCGTGCAACTTCCTACTTCCCTTCTAGGTGCCACCAGCTCTTGGTATGGAAAAGCTCCCTCTTCACAACTGACATCCGCTGCTCCTAGCTCTTCACAGTCACACCGCCTCCCCCTCTTCCAGACCCCTGTATTTATAGATAGCTACCACCTCTCCCAGTTCTCAAGGATTATAACTTACTTTCTTAACTGCCCTCAGATACCAAGCTTTTAGATCCACTTGCATTTTGGTCACTATCCCCCCCCAAAAAGCCTTCTTGAGTGTGCCCCAAATTGACAAATATTTTATACATCATCTGAGCCACACAGAATAAGGCAAATCTCTCTCTTGCAATGAACATTTTATTTCACTAACACACTATAAGAGCACCGTAGTTTTTTTTTTTAATATATCAAACTATTGAGTCTTACACAGTGCTTCCATTCAGCTGAAAGGCCCTTACCCTGAAGTTTAACTTGCAGGCTTGCTCCCTACATCTCCAAGCCCACCCCCTTCCAAACCTCTGCAAATGCTGTTCTGATCTCTCTGTAGAGTCACCGGCTGTAAGCATTCTTGGATACTTTCCTACCTGATGCTGTCGAGTGGTTATTTCTTCATTCGTCACATAGATGTGGCTAGTTTTCTGAATATCAGAACACGATGTAATATTTATTCCCTATTAAACTTGATCCTGTTACATTTGGTTCTTTGTTCCAGCTCACAGAGATCTTTTTGGATCCTAATTCTCTTCGTCAGTGCACTCACTATTCCTTCCAGCTTAACTTCAAAAGCAGATTTATGAGCCTCCCCCTGATGTCCTCGGCCAATTCATTAAGGAGCCAGTCTCCCTCCCTCAAGATGCCTCAAGGCATCAGGCACATTACCCAACACTCCATGGGTTCAGATGTTCAATTAGTTATGACTTGTACGCAAGACGTATGGGGGAGTTTAGCAAAGGGCTTTCTGAAATTCAGAATAATCATTTTTGCATCATTTTCTAACTGAGGAATCCCATCAGAAAGGATGAGCTTCATCTGATATGAAAGGCCCATAGTGAAGCACCCTGGTTCCCAGTGTCAATCTCTCTCCCTTGCTCTGAGTACTACAGTGAGCGTTTGCTATTCCTTTTGGCCGTCAAATGTTTGAACACTCTTCCTGTGTTTGAGGGTTCTACTAGTGAGAGAGACCTAGCAGGGTCTTCACCTGCTGCTAAGGAAGATAAAAAGGAAGCTAAATATTGACATGGCTTCCCAGAATGCAGACAGCCAAAACGTGAACAAGCTCAGCAAACAGCTGTGCCAATCAAGAATTCTGGGTCTGGAGAGAACAGCATAGAGAAACCAGGGGGGTCCGGAATGAATGCAGGTGGCAGGGCCAAGATGCCAGCAGGGAGCAGTGAACAGTGAATGTCCAGTTTAGGGCCCCAGAAGCAGCTGCCTGAACACTGGCAGGCTTGCTCTGAGTTCTCTGAGCTCTCCAGGTACCTGCCATTTTCTATGACTGGTCTTCTGGTCTCCCATCAAAATATCCAGAATCTTTCTCCGAGTTCTATTTAAGTTTGTTGTTTGTTTGTTTGTTTGTTGGTTGGTTGGTTCTTTGAGTTGGTTTCTGTTGTCTGCAACCAAGGACTCTGCTAACAGCTTCACAATCTATTGATCAGTCAGTTTAGAATTCTGTCCAGAGTCCATATGGCACATATCCTAACCCTTTTGAAACTCAAGACATAATCACACCTCACTCCCTGGGATTTCTATAAGATGGGTCCGCTATAAGTTCAGCAATTGCACTCACAGATTTTCTTGGGACACAGGGACACAATTCATCCAGAACAGAGAATCTGTACTCATTTAGACCAAAAGGTGCTTTTGTCCAATTTTATTACTGCTCTTGCATTTCTCATCCCTCTTTCCTTTTCTAATCCTCTTACCATTCTCTTTAACAAGAAAGCAAAAGCAAACCAGAATTTTGGCATTTTTCCCTTCTCTTTAACCCATCCAGATACTCAAAGAAGTAGAACTATGTCCCCATGGTTTTTTTTCCCTTTGAATATCTAACTGGTTTTTGCAGAATCTCTCCCACAACAGAGCAGGCAAAAAGGAAGACAGGAAGACATTTTCCCAAGACCGACCACCTCCTTCCTCCCCTCAAAAGACTTAGTCATTACACTTTGTTCCAGCATAGGCCAATAAAACATTTAATTCCCAAGTCATCCTTCCCAAGTTTAGACTCTCAAAATTCCCATGCAGTGTATTTATTCTTATTTTTGAGGAAACCTCAGATTCTATGACTCAATGAATAGTCACATTCTTGTCAAGTTTTAGCTTTCACATTATAGATCTCAGTTCTTTTCTGGAGAAACAAAGTTTAGTAAATAGACCTTTTCATTCCATGCTTTTCCTCCTGGGAGCATTTTACTATATAATGCTGTTTTGAAATATTTAACTAATCATAAAAATGCAAGGTACCATTTCATGTAGATGACCATTTTGTTATGCTAATGAAACACGAAGGCTCAAAATCCAAGCAATACTATAAATGTAAACAATATAAAATATAATAGAACACAATATATAAATGTATAGAAATAAAACAATACTGATTATGCAATAAGTCATTCAAATAAAAAAAGTGCACATTAAAGTGATTGACCATGGGGAATGGGGGAGAATAAAAACTGACTATGGGATGAAAAGGGAAGGAGGGAAAAAGGAAGGACATATCATTTAACAAAACTTTTAACTTATAAAATGAAGATGATAATTACTGCATGTCAATAGTTAGGGACAGTTTTTCTTTAGGAGCCAGGGAAGACTATGCAGGTCTGCATACATGATCTGGGGAAGCCTAACCTGCTAAAATCCGTGCACATGCGTATAAGTCAATTATATTCCGTTTCTTGTGCCCAGCATTTACTGAACGTGGTTTAGACTCATAGCACTCATAGCAACACCAGATATTACATAAAATACACTGTGTGTTTAAATTAAAATTAAGGCACTTAGAAGGTTTCAAAAGGATAGAATATTCATGCACATCTTTGTTTCTAACTTATCTAGAAATGGAAGAAATTAAGTCAGTTTGACAACGTAAGATGTCTGACATTACAAGATGCTTTCAAAAATTAAACAGTAATTTTTCTGAAATTTTAATGATATTAAGTACCTGGTAGAGTTGGTCACGCTTAACATAGTCTAGGCTGATGAAATACATACTCTTGAAACAGTTGGTGAATCAGTTAGCTTTATTTTCTGAATTAAATTAGGGGAAAAATTAACTTGGACATTGGTTAAGATCATTGCACTTTGCTGGAGGAGCTCATTTTAACCTCTTATAATTCTCGCTCAGTCATGGATGTTCTAGGGTTTTGTAATGGTGTGGCAGTGGAGAACTCTTGAAAGAAAATTATTATTCCAACAACCACATTTCTGTAGCAAACAAAACAATATTTTATAGCTCAGGCAGCTTTGTAGACTGGCTACCAAAAAGCCATTTCAAGCCTCTTCTTCCTTATCCTCTAAAACAGACTTTGAAAGTTTCCCAGACATTATGGCAATGAGGAATTATACGTGGGACCCAGTTTTAACCAATGAAACAAGAAACTGCTAGAGGGGCCTTAGGGAAGATTTTCTACAAAAGGATGGTATTAGCTATCAATGGCCCTTTATCACCCTTCCTGCATCTTTCCCCTGCAAGATAGAGGCAATGCCTGGAAGAGCAGCAGGAGGATCAAAAACAGACCCAAGGATGGTGGAAGGGGAAGACAAGGGCTCCCTCTGGGACAACATCCCTGAGCAGACACACCAGCCCTAGGCCACCTACTTCCAGAGTTCTAGCCCATTAAATCCCAAGTTTTTAACTTTGTAAATATTTCAGCAAAATTGAGATAGGTGCATTAAAATAGGTTGGAAATCAGCCGGTCAAGGTGCCATGCGCCTATAATCCCAGTACATGGGATGCTGAGACAGGAGGATTGCAGGTTCAAGACCAGCCTTAGCAACGTTGCAAGACCCTGTTTCAAACTAAAAAATAAAAAAGGGCTGGGGGTAGCCGGACGTGGTGGCGCACGTTTGTAATCCCAGTACTTGGGAGGCTGAGACCGGAGGATCCCAGTTCGCGGCTAGCCTCAGCTTCTTAGTGAGGCCCTCCACAACTTAGTGAGACCCTGTTTCAAAATAAAGAATAAAAAATAGGGCTGGGGGTGTAACTCGGAGGTAGAATGCCCCTGGGTTCCATCCCCAGTCCGCAAAAAAAAAAAAAAAAAGGGCTGGGAGTGTGGCTTGGAGGTAGAATGTCCCTGAGTTCAATTCCCAGTACCAAAATAATAATAATATAATAATAATAATTATAATAATAATTTGGAAATCATAATCTACAGCTTACATATTATTATATTAATATCATTATAATCATGTTATAATTATTTTATTTTACTATATAATTATATATTATATTAATATAACTACGTAAGTATAGAATATAATATGTAATATAATTAAGTTTTTATAAGTGTTCCACATCTGGGATGATGGGACAAAATGGATTAAGTGAAAGAGACAAACTTCTTATTGTTGAAGCCACTATCACTGAGTTTTAACTAAATGCATTCCTAACTAATATAGCAGCAATTTAAAAATATGAAGACTGTGCACCAACATAGAAAATCTTTAAAAAGCTTAGTATAGTAAAAAATCTATAAAATGGTATGCATGCCATCATATTAAATACAAGAAAAAAACTAATGCATTTGGTCAAAGATGAAATAGAAACATACAAAGTAGAAACAGTTGCATCAGGGAAGTAGACGTATATATGGGTAGAGTGACAAAATAATTTATCTTTTCAAATTGGAGTATTGTAGAGTAAAAGGGAGCACTATTAATAATTATGCTATACTTGGAGACTGAGACAGGAGGATCACAGGTTCAAGTCCAGCATCAGCAACTTAGCAACTTTGAGCCCCTGTCTCAAACTAAAAAGTAAAATAGGCCTGGGGGTATAGTTTAGTGGTAGAGTGCCCCTGGTTCAATCCCCAGTACCAAAAAAAAAAAAGAAAAAAAGAAATTATGCTGAGATTCATATAAATAGAGACAATCCAGGTATGAGGAACGTTTTTGTTTGCTCAAAAATTTTTTGAGTACCATCTTTATCTCACCTTTTCCATTACAAGAGAGAGAGAAAAAAAAAATCATACTTACTTTCTCCAGCCAACCACCTAGTCACAGTCCTTCAGCCTCTAAAACATACCCTCTGCTTGTCCTTATAAGGAAGCCAGTATAAAATAGTCCTAGTGAGATACACTGCTGGAATGTGCAACGAAAAGAAAATCTCTTGCTTAATGTTTATCTATATGCCTTCAATTAAAAATAGCTTTTCTGAGAAGTTCTTCAGTCAAAACTTCCTTGTAAACTGGATTTTGATCCAAAATGTGACATAATAGTTCGTGTTCACCAGGCAAGATAACTAAATGGCCTCTAGAATTCCTATTTATCACAAACTCTAGAAGGAAATGATCCACCCAAGAGAAAAGTAAATCAAAGTTGAGGGGTTGATAAATTATTACAAATTAATGTGATTATAAAGAAAATTAAAGTATTTTAATTGTATGTTCCTTAAAACTTAGACACACACACAACCAAGGAGTGGTTATTTGTGCCACTGGAGAAAAGTCTACAAGAGCTATGACTAATCTAAAATAGTAGTAACTCCAAGAGCCATTTCTATTTGACCTTGGAACATTTATTCTTATACTTCCTTTAAAATAGGATGAGGACACACAGTACTGTCACTCTCCATAATAGACTCACAAAAATTATAACTACATAGAGCAGAAGGTTAATTGCCACACCTTCCCTGGACTCACCCCAGGTCTGCAGCGTAAACCACCAAATCTCGAGGGAGGCATTAGGAATCCCTGCACATTCCCTCAGCGAGCTGGCTTTTCAGGCTCATCTCCCATCACCTTACCTACTGCCAGAACTCTGGAGAGACATCCCAGTTCACACTTCGAGATCAGCTTTGTCCTCAGACTTGGCCTTTGTCCCCTCTTCTCCCGGCACACTTCCATTCCTCATTCAAGGCCCAAATCAAATGTCACCTTTCAAATGCTGACATCCAGTGACCCAGGCCAGAGGAAAACTTTCTTCCTCTGTGCCCTTCTCTGTATTTCTAGCTCTTTCTCATCCCAGAAACAGTTCCCCTTGGTTCTGCAGAGGTCTTCAGATCCCAAATAAGTTCCTTTTCTCCTAGGTGAGCATTACAAAGCAGCACCTCAAACACCTTCTTCAGCCAGGAGCTTCAAGTCCATGGTCTCCTCACCCTCCTGACCCAGGGTCAATGGCTGGACTCCATCTTGCTTTCCTGGGCTTTGCTCTCCACACCCCATCTAAGTCCTGGAGACAGAATCTTCACACTCGCATTGCTGCAACACTCTGCCATTCTTTGTATGTCATCCTCACCAGTCCCCTCCCAGAGACACCATTGCAACTCTGAACTCACCCCAAACAACCCTAGACATGGTTTAGTCATGCAGGCCATGTTAAGTCAGTTTCCCATCACTATAATAAAATACCTGAGATAATCAACTTATAAAGAGAAAAGGTAGCCAGGTATGGTGCTGCACACCTGTAGTTCTAGTTCTAGGCCAGCCTTGACAACTTAGTGAGACCCTGTTTCAAATTTTTAAAAAATGGCTGTGAGTGTAGCTTGGAGGCAGAATGCCTCTGGGTTCGATCCCCAGTACCAAACAGATAAATAAGCAAAATAAAGAGAAAAGGTTTGTTTTGGCTCAGTTTTGGAGGTCCCGGTCATTGACTGGTTAGCCCCCATTGCTTTGGGCATTCAGTGAGGTAGCACATCATGGCAGGTGCATGTGGCAAAGCAAAACCATTCACCCTGTGGCCAGGAGGAAGCAAAGAATAAAAGAGGAAGGGGCCGGGGTTCCACATCCCCCTTATTGGCACATCCCAATGACTTAAAGACCTCTAACTAGGCTCCAGCTCTCAAAGGTTCTACCACCTTCCAGTGGCTCATACTGGGGAACAAGCCTTCAACATACAGGCCTTTGGGAGACATCCAAGATCCAAGCCAGAGCAGACCCTTCAACAGAAGAACAGCTATATGAAAACTGATACTCTGCACTGTACACAACAGTAAGAACTGGTACTCCCGCCACACCAGCAGCACCCACTGTGCAGAAACCATAGTACATTTCTTGATTGCAAGTATCCAGGCCGTATCCCAGCCCCCACCACACCCAGGAGGCATTATTTGAGAAGACTACCCGGACTACCCTTCTATTTCTTTAAGACTAGCTTACCTGATCACTGCGCCTGCAATGTCATAGATACTGCATGAAAGGGACGGTCTCTCAGGCTGCATCCACAGTCTTCTTCTAACTGAATTCTTAAATGGGCACTAGACTGAGATTTAGAAAAAGGAACATGCACTTGAATGCTGTGTTCTCACTATACCCACTAAGCGCCTTCTTTTTAGAGCTTTGGACACTTTCCTAGTTTTTTCCTCTACAAGGTTAGGATAGCATTCAGATTTCTCCATTCTGTGCAGAATATCTCTGCTCAGTCCCACTCCTCTAGTCTCTGAACAACCAACAGGTGTTGATTCTATTTGGCCATGGCTACGTTTCCTCCCTCCTGCAGTTTCTTTCTTCTACTACCTCTGATCATTAAGCAAATCATAGTTGACAAACGCAAACAGGTTTCCTGAGACAGTAAGTCTGATGTCCTGAGGATTCTACAACACAACATTATATCAAACCAATAAAAGCTAATATTTCAGTGTCTACTTTGTGCCAGGTGCTACTCTAAGCACTTTACATGAATTAGCCATTAGACCTCACCACCACCCCGAAGTTGGTACCGTTACTATCTTCCATTTACAGAAAAAGAGACCCTCCCTTTGCAGGGAATCTAACCAGGACATACAGCAAAGCTCTGAATTCCCGCTAATACACCCACTTGCACAGCATCTCCTCACAATCTTTCTAGTCCTTTCTCCCATAGGTATAAATCACCAACCTAAGCAGAAAAGCCATGTTTCAAACCCTTTCCAAAAAGGCAGGGATAAGCTTAGAGACAAGGTTCCAAATGTCCTGCATACTTGTTTAAAGCAAGAAGACTAAAATGTCCAAACAAGTAATTAAGCAGGGGAGATCTAACATTCAAAAAGGTTATAATCAAGACTTTTTAAGGATAAAAAATTCTGTATAAAATCCACTTGAAAATTAGAGTAGGCTACGTTAAGCTTCTCGACTGTGGGTATTTTTGCTAATTACAGAATATAAGGCCAAAGATAGAAATTACTGCACTAATTCTTGCTTTGCATCTCAAATTGTTACCATTATAAGATAAAATTGATCCCAATTAGCACAACAACTTTGATTGCACTCTGTGGTCTGGCATTTGATGCACAGCCGTGGGCCGCTCACTGATCCCATGGAATCACTTCCCCCTCGGAATTCAAGTGGGGGATTTTCCTTATTCTACAGTGAACAGGAAATGATTCAATAAATTAAGCAACCTAAAGTTCAAGGCACAAGGAAATAATTAATTCACCAATTGCTAAAACGAACTCCAAAACACAATTCTTTTAAAAAGTTTGTCTCACTGTTGACAAATAGCGGAGCTGGTCCTTAACACTTTTAATTTACGATGAATATGTAAAAATGAATTGCATTTTCACAATGTAAATACCAAATGCAATCATATTTGCTGGAGAACAAAAAAAAATCAATTATTTGCTGGAAATAGTCTTAGTTGCAGCATTTGGGGGGGCTAGTTCAAGTCACATAAGAAGATAAAAGAGGACCAGGGCCAACAGAGATGTGTTAAGAAGAAAAGTTCATTATATATCCTACAGTGGGACTGGAGTTCATGAAAAAGAATTTAAAACAAAACAAGGAATGTTTCCCCCAGAGGAACAAGATATAGGCAGTTGTAGTAGAGTAGTGTATTTAGTGTAATATACTAGAGTTTTCCTTCAGTATCCTTGAAGGACTGGTTCCAGAATTCCCCACAGAGAACAAAATCCAAGGATATTCAAGTCTCTTATAGAAAATGGTGTAGTCTTTGTATATACCTTATATGTATCCTCCCATATCCTTTAAATCATCTCTAGATTACTTACAATACCTAATACAATTTAAATGCTATGTAAATAACTGTAATACTGTATGGTCTAGGGAATGACAAGGAAATAAAACTTTGTACATCTGTTCAGTACACATGCAATGTTTTCAAACATTTTTGGTCTGCAGTTGGATGAATCCAAGCATGTACAAGCCACAGATATGAGCTGACCACTATTTCTAAATGGAGTAATTAGCTAGGTTTGAAGGCTAAGTCACCTGAAAGGAGAGCAAGGAATGAACCAAAGGCCTATACATTTCCTCGTATCACTCCTTGACCTTATATCATTCCTTGTATCATGTCTAAACCATGGGTAGGAGGACTATATACATAAATAACTGTCCCAATCAGTTAATCTTTGTGAGTAAAGCGGTGCTATTAATGGTTACAAACTGTAGGCATGAACTGGCATGGTCAAACTTTCCTGGACCTCACTGTATTAGGGCCTCAGGGCATGCTTTCCCCTAGGACCAAAACAAGGTGACCTCCCTCTCCTCCAGCACCCCCTATACATCTGGACACCCCACTCATCCTGCAGCACTTGCCTCGCACATGCTGCCTCTTTCCCACAAGCCAGGTGGATGGTCCCACTCTGTGCTTTCACAAAGCACAACACTTACTCTTACCCTCGCTATTGCTACACTTCATTATAAATGTCCGCTTATGCATCTGGCCCCTTTAACTAGCTATGCCAAAAGTTTATTCCAAAATTTCATTTGCATGCTTTGATTTTAAAATGGCCTCACATTTGTCAGTACTATTAATTTATGGGGAAGTATTATTTAAAATTATAAAGCCATAGCCACATGAGTTATAGGGACTTTTGTATCAATCTGTGGGCTTGTAAATTTTATGGAAAAACAGCAGTCCTTGAAAAGAAGAGACACTAAAGTGGTTTCATGTTTATTTCTATTAGATGAGACACTCCAGCCAATTTCTCTACTAAATTAGCTTTCCTTGCCATAGCAGAGCCAATGTGATAACAACCGTCCCAAAGGCTATACATTTTAAGTCACATAAAAAGCAAATGTGCAGGAATGAATATTCCATTTTATTTTTGGCATACCATGCAATTCATTTGGTGTGATTTGTGCAATCTCTCCCAGACTAGAGGTTCCATAAGAGAGAATCATACAGCAGCATATGGATTATCAGATATGACATTGGAAAAAAGAATGATACCCTTTTTTCAGTTGGTTGGGGGTCTGCAGAAATAAACATGACCATCACATAGACTTAAGAGTCCTCCAGAATAAAAATAGGACCAAGTTTTAAAGGCTCAGTCAGAAGTACATTTGTAAACATGGTCTTGGCAAACTGAAGGCTAGCAATTCCTGAGGGCAGGGATGCTCCCAGTGACTGAATGATCAACTTGAACCACTGCAGCCTTTACTACAAACCAGAGTACCTGACACATTTTTGTTTATATGAAAATACTAACAGTCTAGGGACATGACCCTAGAACAATTAAATGAGAAGTTCAAGGGAGAGGCCCAGGTATTGGCACTGTTTAAAAGGTTCCATGGGACTCTGGTGAATAACCAATGTGAGAATTACTCTTCAACTTCCAACAGGTTTGCCCAGAACTAGAGACAGTAGCATGAAACTGAATATTTTTAGGTGCTAGGCACTATCTTAGGAACATGTATGTACTAACTCATTAATTATTCCCAACGACAATAGTAGGTATTAATATACGATTCCACCACATTTTACCAATAAGGAAGCTGAGGCTCAGAAGTTAAGTGAATTGTCCCCAATTCCACGTCTAATAAGTGTGATGTGAACCTCAGCAGTCTGTCTCCCAAGTTGGCTCCTAACAATGACTCTGTAGTTCATACGGCCACTAAAGACATGTCGAGGGGTACCAAGTAGGTGTCTTCATAGCTAATAGGTCCCTGGGGATGGGGGTGGAAGGACATAAGAGAGATGTTGCTTAAATATGCTACTAATGTAACAGCACATCAATGAGAGTGAGAATTGTACAATTTAAGATACTTCTCTGCTAAGAAATAATACTCTTAATAATACTCTTAAACTAATGAGGTCCAATTTTCTCATTAATCACATAATTTAAATCTAAATAGAGATTTGGAAGCAATGAATCTCTATTTTTGGAAGAATGAATCTCTATATTTGGAAGAAATGGTGGTATTATCCCTGCTACTAGATCCCAGTCCGTGTTATCTATTAAAGGACATACTAACTTTTTTTTTTTTTTTTTTTTGCAGTACCAGGGATTGAAGGCAGGAGCATTCTACCTCTGAGCTACACCCCCGGCCCTATTTTTTATACTTTATTTTGAAACCGGGTCTCACAAAGTTGCAGAGGGCCTCACTAAGTAGCTGAGGCTGGCCGTGGACCCAGATCCTCCGGTCTCCGCCTCCCAAGTACTGGGATTACAAGCGTGTGCCACCATGCCCGCAGGACATACTAACTTTTATAATAAGTTTATGAGACAGGCAACTATCCAGTAGGCAGTAAGATCTAAGAATCTAAAGTTAAGGAAAAAGGGCTAGAACGGTGGAGCAAGCAGTGGTCCCCATTTTCTCCTGTATTAACAGTCTGTCCTGGATCATTCCTGTCCACATACAAACATGCTCTAATATCTAAAAAGAAAGAAACAAGCAAAAAGAACTGGCTCATCTCCCTGTCCCATTATTACCTCATTTCTCTGCCCCCCTTTATATAATAATCCTCAAGAGAAATCTGTACACATATCAAATCCTTCTACAATTCCTCTTTTTATCAGTTTTTAAAAATTCTCAGCTAAATTTTCTCTTCAAATATTGCTCTGTTCTATTTCCCCTTTTCTCTCCCTTTGGACTCCAGGGAATGTATGTTAGACCCTTCTACCATATGACATACATCTCTTCAGTTCTGTTCTGTGCTTTAGTCTGAAGATTTCCATCTGGACTACCTTCCAGTTAACTAATTCTCTTTTCATGTGAGTCTAATCTTCCATTAAACTTGTCCATTAAGTACTTTATTTTGATTATTTAATTTTCTGGTTGTAACATTTCCATTTTTTTCATGGTTTTCAGTTCTATGACAAAATTATAATCTTATCCTTTAATCCTTTGAACATACTGATGGTTAAAGTCTGTGCCCATTTTCTGAATTCTCTGTTTCTATTCTAGATTTTTTTTTTTTTTTGCAGTACTGGGGATTGAACCCAGGGGCATTCTAGCTCCAAGCTATACCCCCAGCCCTATTTTTTTATTCTATATTTTGAAACGGGGTCTTACTAAGTTGCAGAGGGCCTCACTAAGTAGCTGAGGCTGGCTGCAAACCCGGATCCTCCAGTCTCAGCCTTCCAAGCACTGGGATTACAAGCGTGCACCACCACGCCCAGCTTGTATTCTAGATTTTTTGCCTGTTAGTTTTTTAAAATGTCTTATCTCCTTATTCTTCTCTCCTCAATGTATATATACTCCCTTCATAACCTCATCCAGTCTCATGGGCTTAAACAAGTCCTATGCTGATGGCTCCCAAATTAACATTTCCAGCTCTTTCTTAATCTCAGATTCTTACATCTGACTGCTTACTAGATATCTGCAGTTGGCTGTCTCATAACATCTTATCAAAGTTAATATGTACAAAACCAAACCCCTGATTTTCATCACCTTCTCTCTAGCCCTGATTTTTATCACCTCTCTAGAAGATGATTTTCATCATCATCTTCTCGTTCCTCAGACCAAGAACTCTGGGATCACAGCTCTCTCCTCTCCTTTTTACCCCCTACATCCCATTCTTAACTGAATCCTTGAACTCACCTTCAAAATGCATGTAGAATGCCACCACATGTCACCAGTTGGCCACCCTACCGTGGCCCAAGCACCATCTTGCTCACTTCCCCCTGCTGTCCCTTCCCTGCTGGTCTCCTCTGGCTTCTACCTCCACCTCCTACGACCTCTTCCCAACACAGTGGCCAAAGTGATCTTGGTTTTAAAACTTAAGTAAATATCATTCACTCCTTTGCTCAAAGCCTTCCATTGGCCTTTCTCACCCAGTTCATGAAACAGTTCTTAAACTGGCCCATGGGGTCCTACATGACCTGTTGTCTCTCTTCCTTGTCCCTTGCTCACTCTACTCCAGCCACCATGGCCTCCCTGCTGGTCTTTAAGCAAGACACACTCTCATTTCAGATCTTTGCATTTTCTGTTCCCTGTCTTGACTACCCTTTCCCTTGACAGCTGAGTGAATCACCCCTCACTTCCTTTGGGTCAATGTCATTCTCTTAAGGAGACTTCCCATAACCAACCAGTAAAAAATAGCAACTCCTCCCATTGCCTCCTATCTCCCTTAACCTGCTTGATCTTTCTCCACTGAACAATAATCATGTGTTTTGTTAAGTTTAATCATCTTCCTTTCCAAATGTCAAGCCCTATGAAGGCAGGAACTTTGTTCTGGTTGCTGAAAAATCAGAATGAGGCATGCTGTAGGTACTGAAATAATCAATGAAGGAAGAAAAGGAGGAATAACAATGAACTAAGTTAACTGATTGATCTGTACTTGTTAGACTCATATGACTAAAAGGAAGCCACTGCTAAAAACGAAGTGTACTTTAAAAGGAGGGAACCATGCCTAAACATGAGAATTTATGATTTATTTTTAAGATACTCATATGTGCACAGAAGCACACATACAGAGACACACATGACATAAACACAGGTATATAATAAAGAGGACCCAGCAATAAAAGATCAAAATTACTAAAGACTATCTAATTAAATAAATATCTTTAAGGAATCACCCAATTTTTTAAGGAAGCATATTTTGTAGCTAACAATCTACAGTCTTAGATTTGTTTCCAATTTCTTCTTCTTTTCATTATCTTTAAACAGATGGGAGCAATAAAAAGCATGCAGCATGCTCAGCGTTCTAATTACTAGACTACAGCTCTTTTAAGATACCACTGTCCCTTTAACTCTAAAATAAACTGTTTACATGCCAAAAGTTCAGAATATTAAGTGTCTTGAGCATATTAAGAAGGGCCTCAAAAACTAAGATCCTTGACGGTATTACAATATTTAATTAGGAAAAGAAAAGGGTTCTGTAATTAAGGTACTTTATATGATGGAAATGTGAAATGAAGAGCTTAAAAATGAAGTGATTTGACAGACTCTAAAGAGAAGTCTTTCCATTCACAACAGTTGATTGCCTGTGTTTTGCCTCTGAAACTGAGGACTACTGCTTAATTAATTAACCATTATGTCTCACAGCCAACAAAACTCTCAGAGACAGAAAAGCAAATGGAAGGCCAATATGAATAGTCCAAAGAGCATTTTTATACAAATAATCCCAATTATCAGATTACAAAGAACCCAGTGAACACCCTAGACTGCATGTTCTATGAAGGCAGAGATTTCCGTTTTCTTCCCTGCTTCATATCCGGTGCCTAGAATAGTGTCTGGTTCATATCAGGTGCTCATCAAAACATGTGACGTGTTAACTAGTATGCAGAATACTGGGTACAGTATAGAGCAAGCCTGCTTATTTTGACTACCACCACCACTGAAAAAATATCACCTATATGGCATGGCTCCCTTTGAGTTTGGTAATATCCAAAAAATATATTTGGCAAAGTACTTAAAAGAGGGACTTTAAATAATGGAGGAGAAACTCCAGTGGAGCCAGAGAGATGGTTTGGGGGAGGGAGGGATAATTAATGAAGGAAACACTTCCATTGACATTATGTACATATGTGAGAATACCAATGCCAATATCAATATTTTGTATGGGGAAGGAGGGAGTAGGGAGGGAGCCAGGGGAAAGCTCGCCAAACGCTGTGTGCATGTATGTCACTATCACTGTGAACTATATTATGA
Source organism: Glis glis (assembly GCA_004027185.1). Classification (NCBI taxonomy): domain Eukaryota; kingdom Metazoa; phylum Chordata; class Mammalia; order Rodentia; family Gliridae; genus Glis; species Glis glis. Next base: position 15,337 of record PVJS01013619.1, on the reverse strand, counting down.
TATAAGACTATAATGCACCAATAAACATTTTTTTAAAAAAGTGCTTTTGGGCAAAAAAAAAAGCAAACTTGTAACAAAGAATATTATTGCATCCTGCTGTTCCTTTCAAAATGAAAAGTTTAGGTGGACCTAACATCACCATAGATCCTAGAATTCAATCGTTGCTAAATATTTGAGAATACACCTCTCAGTTTAAAATAATAAGAAATTCTTTTTATAGCCTATTTTATTTCCCAACTTATAAAGGGCAAACACAGGTGTCTACTTTGGCTTTGTTTGGGTTTTCTTTTTTGGTCATCCTCTTGCTGGATGGAATATTAATGCCATCTCCAAAGATGACGTGGCAGATGCACAAAAGATCCAGGCTCTGCCCAGGCACATCTGAAAATCCTTAGCTGGGTATCACAGCGGACACTGGAGTTGATCACCACATACTTTTTTCTTCTTATGTTCCTAGCTGAAACCAGATGTGTTTCAGAATGGCAGTGTGCCCAGACTGAAAAACAAAAGTAAAACCCCTGCATTCCCTGGACTCCTTCGCAACTCCAAGTGGCCACAAAATAGTCCTGTCTAGAGACCTGAGTGGAAGAAATGGGCTTCAGGTCAAGTAAACAGCAGAAGCAAGTCTTTTACCCTCCCCCTCCCCCTTCTCCTGTCTGGAAGGCAGATGCAATAGTGGAAGTAGAGCAGACATCTTAAGACCATGAGGAGACACTCGGTCCAAGAATGACTGGAGGTTAGGAAGGACCGGCCCAGATTTCCATAGGGAACACCAGGTGCTGTGCCAGCTGGGCACTGCCTGCCTCCTTCAGTGAGAAAAAGCAGAGTCCACTAGGTTAAAGCCACTGAGTTCAGGCTGCCACTGAATCTAATGCTCCGGGACACAGGTATTAGTGATGACTAAAGGGTCGGAAGAAATAACACCTTACAGTAGTACTCTCTCTAAATTTATTAACTCAGCATATTTATAAAAGTAAAAATACACTGCATGCTAATAAAGGATTTTTCACACATTAGCAAAGCAAAAGTATTGAGAGGCTGATAGTAGTAATCTGGTACTAAGAGACATTAAGTTTTTAAGAAGACACATCCTTTAATTAAATAAAATTAGCTAAAAAAATCATACAGGGATTGGGAAATCCAATCACCATTAATGAAAAGTCTGAATTATAGAATTTAATTGTATTACTTTTATTTTGGTCATTAGCAAGACAATTATTTGCATATAAAATGTTTTTAAAATAGTTGCTACCATCTGAAAAATAGTTTAATCTTGAAAATTAAAATCCCTCCAAAAGCTTGCAAGAATCCTTGACTCGCAGCAGGGAGAGACCGTTTCCTGGACCAGGGTCAAGAAATTCACAGCAGCCTGAGTGTATTTATCACGGATTTCAAGGTACAGCAGACAACATAGTGCAATTTTACCAGATATTCATGAGTGTTCTTTAAGTAGGTCCTGGTCATGGTCAGCCTGGAGCTGACGTGAGGCTCGACTTTCCCAGTCACACATCCTCTGCTTTTGGAGACCAGAGGGACATAATGCAGCCCAGAGATTTCCAACCCTGAGCAAAGCAGAGTAGTGAGCCACAGCTCTGTGATTTACTCATGAACCCTCTTCCACATGCCACGGAGCCCCTCCACTACTCTCTTACCAGAAAACTCCTACCGATTCTAGAAGACCCAGAACAAGCGCCCCGTCCTCTTTGTGAAGGTTATCCCCTCAGTACTTTGCTCACACCTTTACCAGAGCATGCACTACACAGCATTATTGTTATCTGTTTATTTAGCTCTTATTCTCTTGTTTGGCTAAACTCCTCATGAAGATCTTTGCATTACAAGATTTTATGAAAGAAAACTTTATCAACCAATGTTTGACAAATGACTAAATGATTTAATCAATAAATGAGGGCATTCCCTATTGCAATATCATAGAAAAATACATCAGAGTTGGGTGTAGAGGTGCATGTCTGCAACCCAAGTACTTGGGAGGCTGAGACAGGAGGGTCACAGGTTCAAGGGCAGTGCACGGTAACTTAGCAAGACCCTGTTTCAAAATAAAAAATATATATATTAAAAGGGCTGGGGGTATAGCTCAGAGGTAGAACTCTCCTGAGTGCAACCCCTAGTACCATACACACACGCACACACATAAAGAGAGAGAGAGAGAGAGAGAAGGAAAATTGCATCAGAATTTAAGTTACAATTTACAGTGTATACATAAAGCTAAGTTGCTTTAATACCAAGCTTTAATGGAAAACAAATAGTTGCTTAGCTTACCCTTTGGCCTGGAAATCTTTTAATCCTGGACATCAAGGCCACCTTATATATGAAAAGTGCTTTAGAGCTTATTTACACATACACTGTCTTATTAAGTAGAGCATCCAGATGAGGCGGATACTGTGTGACAATATGGTAGACTGGAGACAAAAGATTAGAAATCTGATGAACCAAGTTCATGTTGCAGTCCTGATGCCTCCCAGCTCTCAAACAGTACTTGCTTTCCTACCCACTCTGCAGGCTGTTCTGAGCACTAAATTTCTTATTTGTTGTTGCATCCCTGAACCAGGGCACAGCACCTGTCACCTTGGGAATATGCAGATATCACTGGATGAAAGCAGTTGGACTCACCACACCCTGCAGGCTCACAATGCTCATCTTACAGAATACTGCTTTTCTAGGCGTTGGGTTCAACAATACTGGTTTCTTGTATTCTTCTCGTTATAGTGTTTTCCTTGAAAGACTATATGGCAGTTGTTGCCTTGACAATTGCACTTGCTTAGCTTTAATTTGCTATTGATTTAAAAGGAAAGGAGGGGGGGGAGAAAACCTGTACCAGTTCTACAATTAACAGTTCAGCTTACATAAAACTTGGTTGGAAATAGGCCAGTCTTTGTGACACGCTGTGTTTTTGCAAATAGAACTGCATTTCTTTTTAGTCCAGATGGGCCAATCTAAAAGGTTTAGCTGGAGAATGGAGGATATGCTCACAATTGTATATAAAAACACATGTAACATGTAACCTTTGTAGTTTCATAGCAAAAAATTTAAAAAGCAGAATGATGCAGCCCATATTCATCGATTCCTTTTCCTCAGCTCTCTACACTGTACATGTCCCAACTAATGCTTCTCTTCGGAAGTCATCAGCTCATGCTGAAATGGCATGACCAGGTTACCTAACTCTAGAAGATAAATGCAAACTGGCCATCTAAAGTATCCATCAAATAAACCAATGTATGCAGACACCACACTTGGGGACGATAAGTCTTTGTAGAGTCTAGCATAAATATATTCCCCTCCTAGAAGAGAATCACAGAGGATTTTAAGGAAGTATGCTTCAACTTTTTTCTTTCCTCCATTATTTTCTGCTTTGTCATCTCCCATCCTGTGTGGGTGAATTCCATCTTTTTAACTGTTTCTATGTTTTATCACATTGGATTAGAACGAAAACCAATACACCCATCAGTAACCAAGGCACATTTTTCCAGTCATCTTTGTGGATAAGGAAAACGACAGGCAGCAAAGTTGGAAGAAAGAGCATTGAGAAATAAGCAGAACTCAAGCTGAATGGAAATTAGACTTCCCTTGCTGAAGGCACTCACACATGCATCCTTCGTTCAGGGCCATACATTCACAAAAGCAAAATTCGATTAACTGGAAATGTATACCAGAGAATTATGCTACAAATACAGATTTCACCTTCAGTTATAAAATGCTAAAGAAAATATTGCTACTGAAACAGGGGGAAATGGAATATCAGCACATTAATACAGAATATGCAATTTCTGCTCCCAGCAATATTAAGGTAGCATTATGTTTATTCTATGAGGATAGAATTAGAATGTTACGGGGTCCTCTGGTCCAACTGTGACCAGTTTACAGATTGCTAAACTATTCAAGACTCTGAAGATATTCTCCTTGGTGATAAGACGTGTCCTCTGTTAAAACAATGATAATTTTTATCTATGCTTGTCATCCAGTAAACTAGATAGACTATTGATTTAGGCTGGACATCTAAATGCCCAAACAACAATGAATGGTGAATAGATTCTGTCATTAACAGAAGGCAAAGACAGACACTTTATTCAGCTGATCAGCAATCAGTCTATGAAGTAGAAATAATTTATAAAACCTCTGGAACAAACATTTTTCTTTTAAAATTTCTTTTTATTGAATCTTCTCAGAAATATGGTGAATAATATTTACTCTATAACTGCAAAAATAAATAAATAGATGAAAGAGAGATTTGATACTACTGTGCAAAGTAAGACATATGGGCTTTCAAAACACAATTTTGCCTGGGAAAAATGAAACCAATATACTCAATATTTGAACTTACATGCATTATATACCCAAGAATTGTGTCTCACAGGTATAAACAAAGACATTTTTCCTCCCCAAGACACTAGAGAAGGAAAATATTTCATTTAGTAATTTTAAAAATATATGTGGGTCTAACACTTCAGAGTACTTCAAAACTGGGAGGCATTTTCTTTTCGTGAAGTCAAGTGGCACCAGAAGGAAGGTGCACTTGCCATGCACGCAGTCTTGTTTTAGCTAATACGGCCAGACACCTTAAAACTGTCTCTCCTCTGCATGGCAAAACCAGTGAACCTCATCAACTGAGGTTATCAGAGTTTCTCCAATCGAATGTAGAGTCCCACCCACATTGTCTTCTGATCAATATTCTCAATGCTTTCTCGTCCCCAATTACAGAAGACCAGATAACCTTGTGACTGATGGGTGATCCACGCAGCTTATTTTCCACTGCTAAGCTGAGTTAACGTACCCAGGGAAGCGATTTCAATTACTGAATAAATGGAAAAGGGTTAAATGTGGAATTTAATGGGAAAGGATTTAACAACATTCCCAACCTCATCAGCAGGCAAAAAGGCAATTTCTGAGGAAAACATGCTAGAAAGACAAATTTTATGTAAAGACAGGATTCACCTTATTTCAGAGGTTTGGTTTTGTTTTGTTTTGTTTTTTGCAGTACCGGGGATTGAACCCAGGGGCGTTCTACCTCTGCACTACACCCCCAGCCCTATTTTTTTATACTTTATTTTGAAACCGGGTCTCACGAAGTTGCAGAGGGCCTCACTAGGTGGAGAGAGAGCTGAGGCTGGCCGTGAACCCGGATACTCCGGTCTCTGCCTCCCAAAGTACTGGGATTACAAGCGTGTGCCACCACACCCGGCTTGTTTGTTTTCTGATTTAAATAATCTAAACATAATTCTGAATAAAGCCACCTACCAATAAAGTGAAAAGTTGCTTATCTGTTCTACTAAGATGGTTTTTATCAGTGAAGTGGTTAAGTTGTTGTTTATTCTAAGCCTCCTTTCCACCTTTGCTACTTAATTTGTACTCAGAATCACTTCATTCTTCCATGTTCTCCTATCTACTGTTCCACCTGAACCTTTTTCTTGTCTTCTTTTCTGAACTGAGAATTGCAAGATGGCAACTTCTGCAGCTCTTTCCTTGTCTTCCAAGTCCCTTCTACTCCATTTCTGACCATCTCTGGTTCCCCTAGTCCTTGCATGAAATTCCCAGAGAGATGTGTCTACACCACAGCAACCATAGTCCTTCAGAAGCAACCCGCCTCTGGTTGCCTTGTAGAAAAAGATCAAGGGGGTAAGATATAATGGATACACTCTCCCTTCTGGATGCCTAGTGGGGAATTATCCTGTACTACTCCTATTTTTCAGATACAAAGCTCCAGCATCAGGACTTTATTAAACATTACCTCTCAAAGGGGTCTCCCCTGACCATCTCATCTAAAGCCCCGATTCTTCTTTATTCTAGCATACTGTTTCCTTTATGGCACTTACCGCAGCATGTATTTATTTAATGTCTGCCTCTTTAATCAGTCTGTAATATCCATGAGAACAGAGACTTGGATTCATTCAACAATGGAGTCTGAATGTCTAGTACAGAGTCTCTTAAAAACAGAAAGCAAATACTCAGCATATATCTGTTGAAGAAATTAGTGAAATCTGGGATGATTATGTGCTTCAGCACTGTGCCAGGCTCTGTGGGAATAAAAAGTATTAGACATGCTCCTCCTTGATGGAACGTGCGATTTTACTGGGGGAAACAAGACACATTAACTAGGGGGAAATGCACAAATATAAAAAGGTATGGTATGGATTATAAGGACCCAGGAAGAAAGAAATGAAGGAATGACCACAGCCATCTGAGATGGTACACAAAAGAAGTGGGATTTATCCTGAGTTTTTGTGGATGAATTAAATTAGAGTTGGAGGAGAGTCCAGATGACCTTTTGCAATGAGAAGAGGCTGGCAGAGCACATGTCAAGGATGGAGATGCAACATGACGCAGGGAAGGCTCATGCTGCTGAAGAGAGAGTTGGCTGGGCAGCCTGAAAACAGTTTTGCAGGGCTAGATTAGGAAGAGCCTTGAGAGGAGGGCTGAAGAATTTACATTTGACACCATAGTCAAAAGAAAGCTCCGTGGGTTCAGTGGAGAGTATCATTTTGGCACTGGGAGCAGACTGACCTAGGAGTTACAGGATCAGCCAGTAACTGGAAGTAGGCAAAGGTGTGGTGGTCCACTAGGGTAACAATAGTGGAAACAGAGAAGTAACCCAAACTGAAGACTGTGCAAGTACCCACAACTTCCATCTCTTGGTTAGAAAAAGAGAAGAAAAGCAAAAAGGGGGAGATGATATTATTTGGTGGGAATAAGAATTAATATCCATTCTTTGCCTCAAATCAGTAGATACTACCAGGCTCTGGGAGAGGAGACTAGTATAGTACTATCAATGGCAAATGCTCAAGTCCATATACAACTGGTAACACTTAAGACTAGCTAAATGAGGTTGATCAGAAGAATGAACTATTAAAAATCTATTAGACTCTAGCACAGCTCTGCCTCTTTGAGCAAGTTATGACATCATAAGCTACTATATGAACTACTCCCTACAGATATGCAAAACCGAGCCACGTGGCCTCCCAAGGCATCAGGATCCACATAAACCAGGCAAAGCTCAAAATCACACTAATTTAAACGTTCAAGGCCGGTACTTACTAGAGAGAAGCAATGAGGGTATTTGCCTCAAATAGAACACATTTTTCCCCTTTGAATAGAAAAGGAGCCTAAAGAAAGTTAAAGGTAAAATTAGTTCATACCCAAATTCCAAAGATAATTTCCAAAGCCAAGCATATTGTTAAAAGAAAAACACTTAGGCAACTGGATGACCAATGAACTGTTGAAAAAAAGAAGGAAAATGTTATGTTATGATTTGCACCTGGAAAGTCCCCCAAAAGCTCATGTGTTGAAGCCTGGTTCCTGATTCAGAAAGGCTCACAGGTGGGGCAGGACTGGAGGAGGTGGGTCACTGGTAATGTGGCCTTGAGAACTACATTCATTCATCCATCTCCCTCTCTCTCTCTCTCTCTATCTATCTATCTCTATCTCTATCTCTCTTCTCTCTCCTCTCTCTCTCCTTCCTGGCCCAATAGCTTTCCTCCACCACACATTGCCACCATGATGTTTCTGCCTTGGAGCCTGCTGACCATGGACTGAACCTCTGAAATCATAAGTCAAAATAAACCTTTCCTGCCGGGCGTGGTGGCACACGCTTGTAATCCCAGTACTTTGGGAGGCGGAGACCAGAGGATCCGGGTTCGCGGCCAGCCTCAGCTCTCTCTCTCTTTCTCTCTCTCTCTCTCTCCCTATCTCTCTCTACCTAGTGAGGCCCTCCGCAACTTCGTGAGACACAGTTTCAAAATAAAGTACAAAAAATAGGGCCAGGGGTGTAGCGTAGAGGTAGAATGCCCCTGGGTTCAATCCCTGGTACCGCAAAAAAATAAAAAAAAAAACCCTTTCCTCCTCTAAGTTGTTTTTGTCAGATAGTTTGGTCACAGCAACAAAAAACTGACTAACATGGTAAGCTATGTTATTATCTCTCAGCTGGCATTAGAAATTGAATTCTATTTCTTAGGCAACATAGATATTTAGGCAGATAAGTGGATATAATCATATTGTTTTTATACTCTTTTCTGAAATAAAGACAGAATTCTAATTATAACTGCTTTGTTGACAACTTATATTACTTTAGTCTTAAATCTCAGGCAATGTGGAGTAACCATTTTTCAAAGGTTGGAATAGTATAAATAATCTAAGCTGATGGATTTCTTTCAAACTTGAAAAGTATTTAAATTGTTTTCTATATTGTACTCTATATTTGTTGTCAAAAAATAAACACAAAGAAAACTAGAAGAATGGGAAAAACTAAGACAGTCATATTGCCATTGATATTTAATCATTCCATCACTACTAGTATTTATGGAAGGCAGTCATCCATACAGTCATGTGTGTGGTGGTGAGGGGGGAATTGGTTCCAGGACCTTCCTCAGATACCAAAATCCAAGATGGTCAAGTCCCTTATATAAAATAACAGAGGACAGCTGGGAATGTAGCTCAGTGATAAAACACTTGCCTAGAATGTGTGAGGCCCTGGTTTCAATCCCCAGCATTGAGGAAAAAAAAAAGGATACAGGAAGACATACAGAGGTTATATGTAAATACTTTACCACCTTACCTGTTTATTTTTGAAGTACTGGGCACCAAACCCAGCATGACTGAGCTACTCTCACAGCCCCACCTACACACATTAAATAGTCTCTAGACCACTCACAATACCTAATAAAGTGTAACTGGTATGAAAAGAGTTGTTATATTATTTTGTTTGGGGAATAATGACATGGAAAAAATCTGAATATGTGCAGTACAAATACAATTTTCTTTTTCAATAATTTCAATCCACATTTGGTTGGATTTGTTGATGGGGAACCTGCAAATGTGGAAGATTGACCCTACACACTCCTGGTACCATGTGGGATGATACGGTTACAATGAGCACCTTCTTTATGAGCACATGCATCTTGGCACTTGCTTTGGCCTTAATGTTTCTGTCTTCTGGGATGGAGAAGATTCCAAGTTGAAGAACTAGTTATATTGTATGCTAGCACCCTGGCCTTGAAACAAATACATTAACCTCTCTGATCCTCCATTTTCTCATCTGTAAAAGAATAATTTTACAGGGTGCCAGTATACAACAATTTAATTGTGTAGGCAATCACTAAAATAGCCCCGGAAATTCCCTCCTCCCTGATGTAATTCTCTCCCCCTAAATGTAAGCTGGACCTAGTGATTTGCTTCAAATGACCAGAATATGGCAAAAATTATGGGATATCACTTCCAAGATTTGGTTACAAAGAAACTGTGACTTTCATTTTGCTCACTCTATGGTGAGGTCCACGTAACAAGAAACCAAGGGAGTTCTCTGGCTAACAGCCAGTGAGGAGATGAGGCCCTTACTACAAAAGATAAAGGAACTAAATGCTGCCTACAAACACTGGAGAGAGCTAAGAAGTGGGTCAGCCCCCAGGTCAGCCTGCAGATGAGACTGCAGACCTGGCTTAAACAACTAGAGGGGAGTCTTAAGAAAGACCTGAGGCCAAGGCACCCATTAAGTCACACCCAGATTCCCCAACACCAGAAAGTTGCCGACATTAGTTGTTATTCTAAGTGGCTAACTTTTGGGGGGATCTGTTACACAGCAATAGATACTTAATGCAAGAATATAAGTGTATTTTATAAGATATAATAAATTATGGTTTTTTAAAAATTATATCTGGAATGATACTAAAAACAGTCCTGGTAAGACCTTCTTCATCTCAAATAAAAATTCTCTATTTTTTATCCACTGTCATCTAGGACATCTAAAATTAACTCATCAGCAGTAACAATCGCTATTAGAATTAGAAGGGAATCATCAACAATTGAGAAAAAATTTTGACAAATTTTGTGATGGGATCAATGCTAGGTAGGACACATAGAGCTGAGACATAAGGGAAAAGACATTTAGGTGGAAGTATTTGGAGGGAAAAACAATTAAGCATCAGTATAAAAAGAGGATACTAGCGCCGGGCGTGGTGGCGCACGCTTGTAATCCCAGTACTTTGGGAGGCGGAGACCGGAGGATCCGGGTTCACAGCCAGCCTCAGCGCTCGTTCTCTCTCTCTCTCTCTCTCTCTCTCTCTCTCTCTCTCTCT
>PVJS01013618.1:0-41786 GCA_004027185.1 Glis glis | reverse complement strand
GGAGAGGAGAGGAGAGGAGAGGAGAGGAGAGGAGAGGAGAGGAGAGGAGAGGAGGAGAGGAGAGGAGAGGATGGGATGGGGCCTGGGGGCTGCAGAGGCAGGAGCTGCTTTATTCTGACACTGTTTTTCCCTGTGGGCTATTACTGTGTACATGATTCTGAGTGTTTTTTACAAAAAGGAAGAGGATGATCTCTAACTGATTATTTCTGTCCTTATCCCCTTAATATTCTTTCTTTCTTTCTTTCTTTCTTTCTTTCTTTCTTTTTTTTTTGCGGTACTGGGGATTGAACCCAGGGGCATTCTACCTCTGAGCCACACCCCCAGCCCTATTTGTTATTCTTTATTTTGAAACAGGGTCTCACTAAGTTGCCGAGGGCCTCACTAAGTAGCTGAGGCTGGCAGCGAACCTGGATCCTCCGGTCTCAGCCTCCCAAGTACTAGGATTACAAGCGTGTGCCACCACACCCGGCTATCCCCTTAAGATTCTGAAAAACATTTTCTCTGTGCCCACCCAGACATGACACCCAAGTCAGGGTTTTCCCTGGCTCTCTGGGTTGTCATCTTGGGCAGAGCAGAATTCACTTTGGAGGCAGCTGGCGTCAGGCCCACTGGCTTCCAGCCTCAGAGGGCGTGAGCTCCGCGCTGCCAGAATCCGGCCCTGTTCTTCTCCCAGCCAGAACCCCGAGTTGATCCTCGGTGAGCCCACAGGTTAGCCCAGCTGGGAAACGCTGGTGTTTCTACCACTAATTAGTCACTTTCATTTCACATTTACTGTGTTAAGCATTTTATATATATTAACACATTTTATTGCATGAGAATCCTACTATAAAACCTCATACTAATTGTATTCACGTCCAATACCATTGACTCCAAGTTCCTCATTTTCTCTTATCCTCACCATAATGAGACCCAAGGTTTTGTGCCAGTGCATTTTTCATATTTTTATTTATTTTTAATATACCTTTATTGGTGTGTTATAATTATACATCATAATGAGGTTCGGCGTGATAGTAGCATACATACACACAGCATTTGGTGTGCTCCCTCAGGGTCCCACCCCGCCCCCTCCCCTCCCCCGTACATGTTACTGAGGATGGTATTGATGAATCCGTATATGTACATAGCGTTATTTGAACTTTTGCCTTCATCAAGTCTCCTCCCTTCCTTCCCCTAACCCCCTCCATCACTCCACTGGAGTCTCTCTTCCTTTATCTGAAGTCCCTTTTGTTACCCAATTTCTCTCTAGCTTCCATATTTGAGAGAAAACATATAACTGTTCACTTTCTGAGACTGTGCCAGTGTATTCTTTGGACTCTACGTGTGGTGTTCTTGATTGGGTTTTGCAGTATTGTTCACTTTTACTGTGATAACATGCTCTAAAAGTAATTTTTTTTAGCCTCGTTTTCTACCCTAAAATTAGACTCCCTGACCTTTGGCCGACAAAGGCCGGAAAAACTGGTTCCCACCCCTGGACAAAGCCCGTGGAAATTGGTTCCAGCCTGTAGGCTCAGCCCACGCCCCTAGACCTACCCCCTTGCTTCTAAATAAGGAAAATTTACTATGATTGGTCGATATAAAGCATAACCCGCGAACTCTGCTTGCTCTCTATAAAAGGAAATGGTGAACTGTACAAGAGTGTTCTGAGTGAGCCCCAACTGCTAGGAAGAGTTGGAGAGTTATAGAATGGCAGAATTTAGATTCAGACTCTTGATTAAAGTTTATATCAATTTATTTTCACACTTCACATTAGGTATGGGAGCCCTAACTCTGCGCAGAGATTCAGCGGGGGAGCTTACCAGAACGCAGTTTCTTCTCCAGGTTCTTGGGTTGTCACCCTTGGTGGGAGACACACCAGCAGTCGTGGAGCACCGTGACAGGGAGTCTGGCAACTCACTTGACTTGGAGCTGGAGGCTCACTGGGCCTAACTCTCTTGGGCCTCATATACTGTTTGAGGGGGTCTTATCTTGGGTGGACATATGCGCCTTCAGCTGAGGCTGGGCATGCGCAGTTACATCCAGTGCGAGGGTTGCATCATCGGGGTAAAGCGGTGAACATGTCTTATCACTCAAGCCAGACCTGGGAAGTTCCCGGGTTGTCATTTTGGATGTTTTACTTTTTACTCACACATTAGCCTTAAAATGGCAGCACTTATGTCAAGCAATTCACAATTCAAAAGGGCAAGTCCAAAGGTACTCTCCACAAAGAGGCTACCATTTTTCTGTCTTGCTGGAGAGAGGTAGCCCTGCAGTAATAAAGCCTCGCCTTAACTGAGTTGGGGTCTCGAATTTTCTGTTCCTTGCCCATCGTTCAACATTACAATTTACTTGCCCAAAGTCACTGAGAAAGCTTGGGTACCCTGAGTCTGCACTTCAGTTCTCCCGCCACGTTCCCTGCCATGGAGTTCCCTTATACCTTGGAAGTCACCTCACTTAGCCAGGCATAGTGGCGCACACCTGTAATCTCAGTACTAGGGAGGCTGAGACAGGAGGATCGCAGGTTTGAAGCCAGCCTCAGGAATGTCAGTGAGACTCTCAGCAACCTAGTGAGACTCTGTTTCAAAACGGTAAAATAAAATAAAAAGGGCTGGGGATGTAGCTCAGATGTAGAACGCCCTGGGTTCAATCCCCAGTACCACACACACACAAAGTCACCTCACTTGATAGTTGGGGAAACAGGCCCAGATAAAAGAAGTGCCTTGCTACAGAGGGCCCTGATAGAGTTGAGATTGAGGAAGAATAGGAGAAATAAAATATTAATTAGAAAGGAGACGAACTGGAAAGGAAAAGGAAAATATAGTTTTATTTTATTTTATTTATTTATTTATTTATTTTGGTACTGGGGACTGAACTCAGAGGCATTTTACCTCCAAGCTACACCCTTAGCCCTATTTTTTATTTTTATTTTGAAACAGTGGCTTGCTAGGTTGATGAGAGTCTCACTACTTGCTGAGGCTGTCCTCAAACCTGCAATCCCTGTCTCAGCCTCCACACTCAGCAAGTGTGAGCCACCACGCCCACCTGGAAAATATAGTTTTTTTTTTTTTTTGCGGTACCGGGGATTGAACGCAGGGGCGTTCTACCTCCGCGCTATGCCCCCGGCCCTATTTCTTATGCTTTATTTTGAAACCGGGTCTCACGAAGTTGCGGAGGGTCTCTCTAAGGAGAGAGGGAGAGAGAGAGAGAGAGACAGGGAGAGAGAGAGCGATAGCTGAGGCTGGCCGCGAACCGGGATCCTCCGGTCTCCGCCTCCCAAAGTACTGGGATTACAAGCGTGCGCCACCTCGCCCGGCTCGAAAATATAGTTTTAAAATCTAGAAACTTCATAATCTTTAACCTCCCTGATCTGGTTATGGGTGACTTCATGCCATCCTGTCCCGAAGCAGAGCAGGCATTATAAGGTTAAAACAGATGCTTCTTACTCCTCCCAGCCTGCTGCTTGGGCTTCTTCTGTCCCGAGCCTGCTGGGTCGGCATGGCAACAAAGATAAGATGAAGGCCAACACTAAGAAAGTTACAAACCTTAAAACTTAGAAGGCCATGGGCCTGGGAAGAGCTGAAAAAAAAATTATCCTCTCATGTAGATGCTGACAAAGCAGATCTATTGGCCTGGAACTTAGCAACCCAGATAAGGAAGACCAGATAAGACAAACCCTATTTAAGATCGGGAGTCCAGGGGGTGTCAGCACTCTGCTTCTCCTCGGAGGCGGGATGCTTCTCTCTCTCCCTTCCCCCCCTCTTTGAGACATGGCACGTTACTCTTGATTTTGTAATAAATCTTTTTGCCCTGCACTAAATTCCAACTGCTTGTCCTGGATCTTTATTTCCCAGCCCATGATATCTATCAGGGCTAAGGAAAAGAACTCACGGTGACCACCGAACCGGTAACATTCACCTTATAGGGTCTGCTCTTTCTTAAGCCACACTCTTAATCATAATGGCCTATCTTCACACCTGAAGTTCCTGGGATGCTTGGCAAAGAATCCCCAAAAGTCTGACCATTGGTCAAGCCCAGCACCCACCAATAAAATGGCAAGAAACTGAGGATTCAAAAAAAGGAAACGGGTCGCCCCATCCCTGCCATGCCTCCCTAGCCACCCCCTCTCAGGGTCCCCTGTAAAAAGAAGGACTATAAAGACCTCAAGCGCTCTCTCCCTTTGAGATGACCTGCATTCTCCCTTGAACATGTACCTCCCCACTTTTCTTAAAGAAACCTCTGTCTTTGTCTCTGACTGGTGCATGCTGAAATTCTTTTCTGCCATGGAAGCCAAGGACCCCGTCAATCCTGAGTTCCTGAGGTGAGGAATGGACCCTTTACCCCCTGACAAGACCAAGAGTACTTTTGGGGGCTGCCTACCACTCACTCAGTAGATGTGTTGTGAGTGCACCCCTAGGGGGTGACCCAGGGAGATGGCGGGAGGTTCTTCTCAGGGTTGGCTACGGGCTGGTGGCCCTGTGACACTCACTGTGAGCGAGGGCAGTGTGCTGAGGCCAGGAACTGGTCTGAGGAGGCAAAGATGAGCCAGCAGGAACCCTGACCTTGAGGGATACACCAGCTCACCCTCCCTGAACCCAGCTCAGCAAGCCTCCCACCCCAGGGGCCTCCACCCTCTCCACCTGCTGGGACCTTCCCAGTCCTGGTTGGCTTATCTCCACTGGGAAATCTCCCTGGCTTCCCAGCAGCCCCTACAAGCTGCTTCCTCTTCTTACTAGCACATTCTGAACGCCCTGCTCTATGGCAGGATACTTGGGTGTAGCCTCCCCCAGCACCCAGGCTAATTGATGCACTGTCATTTAAATTGCAGCATTAAAATTTGAGAGGGAGCAGTGTTATCAGGTGAGAATTAGAATTTAGAAGGGATAAAGTTTACTTCATGAGAGTTGGTGTCCTGCTATACTTTGAAACAGAGGAAGAAATTATACATATGAAAACAAGAGAGGCGACTTTTAGGAGAAGGAAGCAGATCGAAAAAGGCCTGGAGATGAAACTGCAAGGAAGGGGAAGCTGAGGGGTCCTGTGTGGGAGACAGCAAGTTGTTCTCTCCGGCTGGGCCCATTAAGCAGAAAAGTGAACACTAACTAAGGTTGGAACCAGATTGTGGAAGCTATGTTCTCCCAGAACGAGATCACAGTTCTGAGGACTTTTGTCAGAAGTAAATTTTTATGGCGTCGCTAAAAAAAAAAAAGGACATGTATTTGAAAGCAGCTCCGCAAGACGAATTTTTTATTTTTTGCAAAAAGGGATCCTGCCATCAGTAAAGGCAGGTGTGCAAGAACATGGAGGAAACTTGCTGGGGTTTTATTTTCTGCGTGGGCTGCGCTCCTATTGGTAGGAACACAATCTCACAAGCTTTACACCATTGGCTGAAGGGGATGCCGGGGCAGGGGTTGGCACTCAAAATTTCCAGGAAACACTATCTTTACAAAAATACAAGCACACGTAAAGTTACACTATGGCAGTTGTACAGAATGGAGCCCAGGTCAAGCTAGTCCTTTGATAGAAGAGATCGAATTATTTCTCACACTTTGACGGGGTTGGCCTCACCAGACGGGGCGCAGCGAGAGCAGGGGACGTTGCATGGTGCTTTGCATCTGCAGAGGGCCCCTTGCCTGCATTTTGGGCTCCCACAACTCTCGCCACATGTCCTTAGTATTATCTTATCATCCTCCTTTTATGGATGGAGAGCTAGATCTGAAGTGGCTTGCTGAAACTCGCAATGCTAGTGATAAGCAGCAGGGCTGGGATTTGACCTTGACCCCAAAGCCCAGGAGGAAGGCGGATTGGAACTGGTTGTGGTGTGTGACCCAGGACTGTGGCAGTGCAAATAGAGGGGCAGGTTGGGGTGGGGCATGTTGAGAAGATGAACTTGATTATGAGGTAGGATGGGAGAAATGAAAGAAATAGGTAGAAGGGAGACAAACAGGGAGGAAAGGGAGACTGTAGCTTTAAATCTAAAAACTTAGCCGGGCGTGGTGGCGCACGCTTGTAATCCCAGTACTTGGGAGGCTGAGACAGGAGGATCCCAGGTTCATGGCCAGCCTCAGCTATTTAGTGAGGCCCTCTGCAACTTAGTGAGACCCTGTTTCAAAATAAAGTATAAAAAATAGGGCTGAGAGTATAGCTCGGAGGTAGAATGCCCCTGGGTTCAATCCCAGTACCACAAAAATAAATAAATAAATAAATAAATAAATAAATAAATAAATCTAAAAACTTCATCATGGCCCTCACATTCACCCTGAAGGTCTGTCTTCCTTTAGGCCTAAACTCCTCAAAGGTCCAGTAAATCTTAGAGCACTGTATGTCCAGTTAATTGGTGCATATATTTTGTAAGCCTACTGAATGTATTTTAGACTGATAAGAGAAGTCTAGGCCTAAATTCTTAAAAGGTTCAGTAAATCAAGGGGAGCAGGCTCACCCCCCTCACATACTCACCATTTATCCACCCCTCACGGAAGTCACTTAGAAAAGAAGAGCCCTGTGCTCCCAAAGCGCCCCTCTCTCTTGATTGTGGGGTGGCCCACATTTTCTCTTGAATGTGTATTTCTCTTCCTTCCTTCCTTCCTTCCTTCCTTCCTTCCTTCCTTCCTTCCTCTCTCTCTCTCTCTCTCTCTCTCTCTCTCTCTCTCTTTCTTTCTTTCTTTCGTACTGGGGATTGAACCCACGGGCATTCTACCTTGGAGCTACACCACCCCCCAGCATTTTTTATTTTTTATTTTGAAACAGGGTCTCACTAGATTGCTGAGAATCTCGCTACCTTGCTGATGCTGTCCTCAAACCTGCTGTCACAGGGTGGCAAGTTTCCCTCAGTTCTTGTCACCCCAAAAGAAAGATTTCATTTGGGGAACACAGATAGGGTGAGCATAAAGGGTTTTATTGGGTGAGTTCATGAGAAAGGTCACAAAGCTGGCTGGTCCAGGAGTAGAAAAAGAGAGAGTCTGCCACATAGTTAAGTTCTTACACTGTCCAGAAATCCCACCCCTCCTGCATAGCGATTTGGGGCAGTCACTTCTGGTTTTTGCACCACAGCTTAGTGTGACTGTGCTAATTTCACCATGGATTTCCCTGCTGATGACTGAAGCTGCAATGTACAGGCTGCAAGTCTCTGACCACAGCTGGGAGGGGCAGTCTCCATATCTCTTCTCAGGAAGGCTGGCTGGATTCTCCCGGTCCTATTTCTTTCTCTGCACTGCACATCTCTCATCTACCGACCTAACACTGTGATCCTCCTAAATCAGCCTCCCAAGTACTGGGATTACAGGCATGCGCCACCATACACAGCTTGAATGTGTATTTCTTACTTTCCTAAATAAACCTCTGTTTATGTCTCTGACTGGCTTGTGCTAAAATTCTTTTCCATCATGTAAGTCAAGGACCCCGCCGACAGTAAGACATGGAGTTGAAAGGGTGAGGGACCAGAAAGGGGGGGGCAAGATAGTGCTGGAGTCTGGAGCCTGAGTAGGGGAAGAAGGGAAAAAAGTGACGTGGCTCCTCCCACACCCCTTTCCAGCCACACGTACTCCAGAGGTCAACCCAGGCCTCGGTGCCTCAGGGATAGTTAATCAGGTAAATTGACAGATAAAGAAAGTCTGGTTTGGCCTTTGGACTCAGTCAAATGAGAACCCGTGTCCCTACTGTCCCCCGTTGGGAGCACCTAGGAGCCTCCCTTTCTTCTAGGGATCTTGTGAGGACCTAATGAGGAAGTGTGTTTTCATGGCAGAAACTTCTGAGTTCACTAATTCTGTTTCTTTGTTTTCCCAGCTGTCCCCCATGTCCGCTGAGCCCTGGCCTGTGGAATGTTGGGAGAGGGCCTGGGCCTCCACTCAAGAGTTTACCACGTGGGTCTTTGCTCTTCCCCTTGTCTGCCAGGAGGATATCATTGCCCAGGGTGCCCGGATGCTCTGTATGAGGAGGGGACTGTCTCCTCAGCCTGGGCGCCTGAATGACAGGGCTTCTTTCCCCCAACTAGGAATACTCATCCTGGACAGCGAACTACATAAAATTATATTAAGCCACTGCAATTTGAAGTCTGGAGCATTGTCTTACTTAAGAGAGAACGGAGAAGCTTTTTGAAAACTATAAGATCTTATAGGACTAGAAGGTGTTTTCTCCTGTTTGTATGTCAAAATCCCAGATTTTCCCGTCTAAGAAGGGCCATTCAGAAGGCTGGCAAGGCCAGCTGACACTGGTTCAGGTAGTGCTAGGATGGAGGAGTGTTCCCCTCACACGAGGGCCCAGCGTTCCCCTGAGGGAACACCCACCCCACGGGATGGCCATCTCTCAATACATCTGGGTCTCACAGCCACAGGAGCCAAGGGGTCATCCAGAATAAGCCCCTTCCTCACTATCAGATGATATCAGAAACAGACAGATAGACAGACTAACTCAAGGTCTTGCGGCTCTCCCCCATGGGCGCTGTGTGCACACGGGCCATGCTGATTGGTGTTGTGACTGATGAATGACGATGGCAGATCGCTATGGCGATGGCTCCATCAGTACCTCCCTGCCCACATTGGTCTGGGCTTGACCGTGTGGCTTGTTTGGGACACAGGCAAATGTGACGCAGGTAGAGACTGCTGCGGCCCCTTCTGCTATGCAGGGAAGTGTGGGCTAGCCTACTGGAAGATGAGGCCCCTGCGAGCAAAGACGAGATGTCCCTGCAGAGCCCCACTAGAGCCCATGTGTCCCCAAACAAAGGACAGTCTTGTCCCCAGGGAACATATGAAAACATGGAGATAGTGTTGGTTGTCCTTCTGCCATCCAGTGGGCAGAGGCCAGGGATACCATTATCTACAATGCACAGGACAGACCCCCCACAACAGAGAATTATCCAGTCCCAAATGTCAACAGGGCTGAGGCTGAGAAACCCTGCCCCAGACTGAGCATGCTCTGCTGACACCCTCCCCCTCCTCCCTGACAGCAGTCCTCCCACAGCAACCCAGTGAATGAAGCCAGGTGACACCAACAGAAAGATTGCCCAGCTGACACCGGCCTAAGAATTAGGAGCAAGAAAATAGTGACTGTTCTAAGCCATTACGTCTTGGGGTGGACTATATACAGTAAAGGCTACTGTACAGGCCATGTGGCTCGTGGGGTCTACTGCTGGGCATGTATGTACACACAGGCTTTCACTGAGTGGAACTGGGAATGCACAGTGGCTGGTCTTATGCAGGGACACTCTCCTGCCCATGTTTACCCGTCAGTGCTGTTTACTACTCCCCCTCCCCCTCATACCAGCCAGTTGCTGTTCAAAGTACTCTAAAAAGCATTAATGTAGTTAATCCTCAAGACAACCCCAGGAGGTATCACTCCCATTTTACAAATGAGAAACTGAGGCTCAGCATAATTAACTTGCCCAGCATCCTATGGTTTCTAAGTAGGACCAGAACCGGGACATCTGGACCCGAGTCCAAGCCCTTGGCCACTGCTCCCTGCTCATTCCTGCCAGACTCTCCACTAGGCTCTGCTGTGTGCTCTGTTCTCACAGCCTGGCCGCCCCCCTGCCCTGCTGCCCCATCGCTGCAGCTCCCGGGTAGCCACGGTGTGCCTCTGTTTGACAATGTGCCTTGAAACAGGGCTTTCCAGGAGGGTGAGTGTGAACCACGGTTCATGGGGTCAGAAGCCAACCTTGAGCCGGGCGTGGTGGCACATACCTATAATCCCAGTACTTGGGAGGCTGAGACAGGAGGATCACAGGTTCAAAGCCAACCTCAGCAATTTAGTGAGACTCTCAGCAACTTATTGAAACCTTGTTTCAAAATAAAAAATAAAATAGGACTGGGGGTGTAGCCCAGAGGTAGAAAGCTCCTGGGTTCCATCCCCAGTAACACACACACACACACACACACACACACACACACACACACACTCCAACCTCAAAGCTCAGCTCCAGGACTCATTGATTCATTGTGGGCCCTTGAGCAAGTTCCTCAACTTCTCTGAGCCTGTTTCCTTACTGGCAAAATGGGGCCAGATCATTAGTTTCCAGCAACCAGTGAAACACAGGACAAAGTCCTAGATGCTGTCACAGAAACTTACAGTGTGATGAAATATGAAGCAAACACAGAAGGGTGGGAAGGGCTGAGTATCAATGTGGACCTACAGGGTATTTGTAAGGATTAAGTAGACATTGGCTGTGAAAGCATTTAAAGTGCCTAGTGGCACACACTCTATAGAGCTTAGTGGATCCTACAGTCCAGGCTGCTAGAGTGCTTGCTTTCTTTCTTTCTTTCTTTCTTTCTTTCTTTCTTTCTTTCTTTCTTTCTTTCTTTTTTGGTACTGAGGATTGAACCCAGGGGTGTTCTACCTCCAAACTATACCCCCAGCCCTTTGTATTTTTTTTTTTTTTTGTGGTACCGGGGATTGAACCCAGGGGTGTTCTACCTCCAAGCTACACCCCCGGCCCTATTTTTTATCCTTTATTTTGAAACCGGGTCTCACGAAGTTGCGGAGGGCCTCACTAAGTAGCTGAGGCTGGCCGCGAACCTGGATCCTCCAGTCTCAGCCTCCCAAGTAGTATTTTTTTATTTTTGAAACAGGGTCTCACTAAGTTTCTGAGGGTCTTGCTAAATTGCTGAGGTTAGCCTTCAACCTGCAATTCTCCTGTCTCAGCCTCCCAAGCACTGGGATTATAGGTGTGCGCCACTATTGGTGATCAACGGGTCACACGGTCCTAAGACCAATAAGTCACGTTACACACGATATAACACACAGGAAATCATTAAGGATATTCTCAATGTTAAGCTAGTTTCAGATGCTGGGTAGCTGCTTTGCCAAAGCCAATTAGCTGTGAATGATATACTTCACAATAACAATTAAAACAATTTATGTCGAACAAGTATATTAGACAATAGACAAATCCTATCATTCAAGCACTTCAAATAATTAGTGAATAACAAGCTACACACAGCAGGGAGAGGGGATGACAAACCAAGTCCAGTAATGGAAGAGGAGATTCCATAGTTGGTCCGGGTGTTGAGAAGGCTGAAGAGTCGTGCTGATCCTCAGTCAACGAAAAACAGGGCCAAAGCGAAGTCGCTGGATAGGAATTATCTGCATGGTAGACTTGTCGTGGCATAAGCAATAGCTCAGCGCACAGTGTGTCAAAAAGGCTGCTCTTTTATAGAGCTCTGTAGGTGCTGGCAAGCTCGACAAGGCTTATCGAGCCTTACCAGACACTTGCCAGCAACCACAGATGTGTTGATGATGTAAGCCATCCGGAGTTTTGTTACATGGGAAGAAGTTTATGATCCAAGGGTCCATTATCAAGTGCAGCACACAGCATGTTGGTCTGAGCCATATGCTGGCATGTCCGAACAAGTTGTTTCCATTTCTAAAGTTGCTTATGTTCCATGCTCTATGTCCCAGCTCTGTGGCTGCTTTTACTCCCAGCCCTTTGTATTTTTTTATTTTTGAAATGGGGTCTCTCTAAGTTCCTCAGGGTCTGGCTAAATTGCTGAGGCTGGCCTCGAACCTGCAATCCTCCTGCCTCAGGCTCCCAAGTACTGGGGTTACAGGTGTGTGCCACCATGCCTGGCCTGTGGCTGCTTTCTAAGTCCAGGGCTGTAACTCTGATCTCCTCTTTGGGGGCCCAGCTGGTGGATAAAAGGAGGGGAGCTGGTAAGGTAATAATGACTTTGAAGACCTCTAGCAATAAAAAGTGATACCCCTTAGACTTAAGTACTTCTCTCACACTCTTCTGATCACAACTGTGTTGGTGCTTCTGCCATTACAGCGTCGTGTTCACCAGCCCATTCCCTACAGCTGGATGCTTGGGCTCAGATTCCAGCTGGGACCTTAGGCAAGCACTTAGATTCTCCGGGCCCCAGCTTCACTTCTATCAAATGGGGATATTAATTGACTCTCTCTCATGAGGTTGTTAGGTAACTAATTAGAGATGAGTAGGGCTGGGAAAGAAATGGGACAAGGAGGAGGCTTCCTGAGAAGAGATATGGAGATTGCCCCACCCTGCTGTGGTCAGAGACTTCTAGTCCACTACATTGCTGCTTTAGACATCAGCGGAAAATTCCAACATGGCGAATTTAGCGCAGTCGCACTGAGCTGTCACCACCCCAAATTACTACGCATGAGGAGGGGTGGGATTTCTAGACAGTATAAAAACTCACCATGCTGCGTCCCTTTTTCTCTTTCTGCTCCCGGACCAGCCAGCTCTGTGACCCTCCTGGTGAACCCACCCAATAAAATCCTTTATGCTCACCCTATCTGTGTCCACCAAATAAAATCTTTCCTTTGGGGAGACAAGAACCGAGGGAAACCCCCTCCCTGTGACAAGGTCACTGTGGGGGTTAAGTGCAGCACATTGCAGGCATTGTGACTGAAGCCGCTGCTGATTTTCATTATTCTGCCCGGCCTGGCCTCCCACTCCCTCCCCCCCAGCCTCTCTGAATTCTAAGAATTCTGGCTGGCAGAAGAAGGACATGTTCCCTTCTGCCTGAATCTTTCAGACTGAAGGTCATTTGTTCCTTACAGGGGCCCTGAAAATTTTCCTCCTACTTCCCTTTCAAGGATTCTGTATCTCATTCTTTATTATTGCTATTATTTTGGGGGGGTTGGTACTGGGGATGGAACCCAGGGGCAATCTGCCTCTGAACTATACCCCCAGCTCTTTTTATTATTTTTTTTTTATTTTGAAACGGTCTCACTAAGTTGCCAAGGGCCTTGCTAAGTTGCTAAGGTTCGCTGTGAACCTGCAATCCCGTTTCAGCCTTCGAAGTATTGAGATTACAGGTGTGCACCACCATACCTGGCTTTATTATTGCTATTATTAACCAAAACTACAAAGGGAATGTATGGTCATTGCATAAAATTGAAAACATATAGACAAGCAAGAATTTAGTTCAGTTTATTAAGATAAACTCAAATCCCACCTTTCAGAGAAAACAGTGGCTAACCTTTAGAGTATATCTCTCTCCAGTTTTTCCCCCATTTAATACATTTGTTTAGATAACTATGTACATATATTTAGGCCAGTAGGCCAGCATTCTCAGCCTTGGGCCCTACATAGAGGCCCCACAGTTGGGTGGGGACAAGATCACACACAGTTGACTGCTTTGAGCTCAGGACCCTTGGAGGCCAGAGGCAGGACCTTTTTGGCCAATTCCAGCATGCTCCCCAACCCCCAGTTGGGCCCCTGAGCTGCCTTCTCTCAGCTCAGCACGCAATGCCCATCTCAGAGTTGCTCTAGACCCCTCCGGGAAGGCAGCTTGCTGTGTGGGATTATTGTGTCAGAAGGAAAACCTGCAGGCATGTCTTTTGGAATGAATTAGGCCTTTATGTGAAAAGCCATTCTGCCACACCCCAGCTTCTGGTAACCCACTCTGAAAGCCACTGTGACATCACTAATAGCTGAGATACTGAGGGCATGGGCACGAGCCTGCATAACATCTGCAGTTTACAACAGCTGGAGAACTTACTGACAAATGCAGGGATGGCATTTAACCAGTCTTCTTGTTTTTTTTTTTTTTTTTTTTTTTTTTGCGGTACCGGGGATTGAACCCAGGGGCGTTCTACCTCCGTGCTACACTCCCGGCCCTATTTTTTTATACTTTATTTTGAAACTGGGTCTCACGAAGTTGCAGAAGGCCTCACTAGGTAGAGAGAGAGAGAGAGAGATAGGGAGAGAGACAGGGGGAGAGAGAGAGAGAGAGAGGAGAGAGAGAGAGAGAAAGAGAGAGAGGAGAGAGAGAGAGAGAGAGAGAGCGAGCTGAGGCTGGCCGGGAACCCTGATCCTCCGGTCTCGGCCTCCCAAAGTACTGGGATTACAAGCGCTCGCCACCACGCCCGGCTGTTTTTTTTTTTTAAACCAGGCTTTCTTGACTCCTCCCAAACACAGGACAATAGAGTTTGCTTTGAGTCTTTACCATGAAACTTCTCAGAAATCTTGACAATCATAATGGCTATAATTTATTGAGTACATATTCTGTGCTAGCCCCTTACAGAAATTGTGCTTATTCCTCACCTCAGATTGGCAAGATAGACGAGGAAATTGTTGGTCAGCAAGTCCTGTGGCTTGACCCAGGCCCTGCTACCACCAAGGGGTGGAGTGAGACTTGAACCCAGGCAATCTAACTCTAGAGCCCATGCACTTTATTTTTGCATAATAATTAATGTCTATTTTTTAAAAGTGACACATGCCTATGGTTAAAAGTGAAAAGGGCTGGAGGTGGTGGTGGGGCTCAGTGGTAGAGTACATGCTTAGCATGTACCAGGCTCTGGGTTCAATCCCCAGCACCAGAAAAAGAAAAAAATCAAATAGGTCTCAAAGACATGGTAAAAAATACAGTAGCTCACATCCCCAACCTTTTTTTTTTTTTTTTGCGGTACTGGGGATTGAACCCAGGGGCGTTCTACCTCCCAGCTACACCCCCGGCCCTATTTTTTATCCTTTATTTTGAAACCGGGTCTCACGAAGTTGTGGATGCCTCACCAATTAGCTGAGGCTGGCCGCGAACCCGGATCCTCAGGTCTCAGCCTCCCAAGTACTGGGATTACAAGCGTGCGCCACCACGCTTGGCTAAGAGTCAACTTTTAAGACTGGAACTTTTCTCATGAACACAGTGTTGTATAGTTTTTAAGGGGAAAACAAAAACAATCCCAGCAGAATTGCAACATCTAAGCTAAATCATGTTCCCTCTGAAGCTTAATGCCTTGTCATCTTCCACTTGTGACTCAAAGGCAGAAGAAGGTTCACCTAAACTCTGAAATATTCTGACTGATCCAGTCCTGGGGCGGGTGGTGCAAATCCATTGGAGATCAGTGGGAGTGGCCTCAAGCCTGACTCAAGTATCCTAGGACATTTGGTGGCAAGGGGAAAGAAGATTCTGGGCCTTATTGTACCTAATGTGAGGTTTAAGCAAATCCACCACAGGGTACCTCCCTCTTCTTTCCTTCCTTCCTTCCTTCCTTCCTTCCTTCCTTCCTCCCTCCCTCCCTCCCTCCCTCCCTCCCTCCCTCCTTTCTTTCTTTCTTTCTTTCTTTCTTTCTTTCTTTCTTTCTTTCTTTTCTTTCTTTTCTTTCTTTCTTTCTTTCTTTCGTACTGGGGATGGAGCCTAGGGGCATTCTACCTCCAAGCTACACCCCCAGCCTTATTTTATTGTTTACTTTGGAATAGTGTTTCACTAAGTTGCGGAGGACCTCACTAAGTTGCTGAGGCTGGCTGAGAATCTGTGATCCTCCTGTCTCAGCCTCCCACCACGCCCAGCTGGGTACCACTTTCTATCCTTATGGAGGCTGCTTCCTCTCACCTCTATGTCCACACCTACCCTTGTCTCTGGTCAGCACTGATGCCCTGGTGGGGACCTGGGGAGGTAGCCAGACCCAGGACGGTGGGGGTCAGGGTTCCCAGTTAACCTGTCTCTGCAGAAGGCCCTTCCCCCATGCCCATCACCACGGGGATGGTCTGGTGAGTCACTTTGAGTGAGGCATCATAAATTTCTTCCTAAGAGCACACTTGTCATTGAACCATCCCAACAATTTGGCATGACAAGCGATTTGGCTCAAGGTAATCCTATTTATAAAGTGTGTCCCGCTGAGTGCTGGAGAGGGGCAAGGACCACCACGTCCATGTCAGTACATCTGTTTGGAGGTGGCATGATCATGGCCTCTCTTTTGTGTGTGGTACTGGGGATTGAACCCAGGGGTATTCTACCTCCAAGCTACACCCCCAGCCCTATTTTTTTTTTACTTTTTTTCCCCTTTGGTACTGGGGATTGAACCCAGGGGCATTCTACCTCTGAGCTACATCCCCAGCCTGATTTTATTTTTGTGTTGAAACAGGGTCTTGCTAAGTTGCTGAGGCTGTCCTTAAACCTGCGATCCTCCTGTCTCAGCCTCCCAAGTACTGGGATTATAGCCATGCACCACTCACCCAGCTGATCATGGCCTCTTAGAAGATGAAGGAGTGGAGTCATGGAGAGTACGTACGAAAAGCTGGGTTCAAATCCTGGCTCTGCCATTTGCAAGCTGGGTGATCTCAGGCAGGTCCCGGGTCTCTTTCAGCTCTCCTTCCCCCATCTGTGACGTGGACAGTGCTCAGCAGGTGTGTGGCTTTCAGCAGTGCCTGCACACAGCAAGCTCATGTGAGTGCGGCTGTTGATGTTACCGTCTCCAGTCGCTGCCACGTGCCTCCCCTTGGCTCCCCTTGGCAATCCTCCTGTCTCAGCCTCCCAAGTACTGGGATTACAGGCATGAGCCATCACATCGGGCTTTTATTTAATACTTTCAACTAGCATTTGAGGGAGGTCATAGTATCCCTCCTTGACAGGGGTAGAAACAGGCTGAGCAAGTTTGGGTGACTTCCCCTGGCCACCACTAGGTGTGTGACAGTGCCAGGGCTTGAGCATGGGTCAGACCCTAAATTCATTCTTCAATCCAACGGCTCCCTGGGGAAGCCCAGGATCATGGACCAGCTGCCACCAGGGAGGTTCCGGATGCCACCAATTTTTGTCACTGCATTCTTCTCCAACAGTTCACTCCCAGCCTCTGGCCAGCTGCCAAGGAGGTGCAGGAGAGGGCAGAAGGAAGCTTCCTTTGGAGGCGGTAGGCCAGGCAGTGGAGGCGGTAGGCCAGGCAGTGGAGGCAACCGAGCTGTCATTGACCGCAGCCTTGCTACGCGCCGGGCTCCACACTGACATCTGCGTCTTGTGGCTGAGGCCTCACATGCCCCCGTCCTTCACAGACGAATGTGAGGCCCAGAGATCGGGGCACCTGCCCCAGCCTGTACCAGGTGTTCAGCATGTTGTTACTCTCTCCACTTCCTGCCTCCCATCAGCGTGGGATAAAGTTGGGCCAAAGCAGTCCTCTTGGAAACTATATCCAGGTAAATGTCTCCAGCCATGAGCAAATTCATGGACCTCTCTAGGTTCAGGCGCCTCACAGACCTCTCACTACTGTGGGTGTGTATGTGTGTGGAGTAGGTAAGGGGCGGCTCCTGCTGCTTCCATGCAGAGGCAGCATCAGCCTCCTTAGGATTTCCCACCTGCGAGCTCCTTTAGTGACCCCTCCATGGAACTGGGACATTGTTAAAGAACGAGGTGAGCAGGGCGTGGTGGTGCACGCCTATGATCCCAGTACCTGGGAGGCTGAGACAGGAGGATTGCAGGTTCGCGGCCAGCCTCAGCAACTTAGTGAGACCCTGTTTTCAAATAAAAAATAAAATAGGGCTGGAGTGTAGCTCAGAGTTGGAATGTCCCTGGGTTCTATCCTGAGCTCCACAAAAAAAACAAAAACAAAAACAAAAACAAAAAAAACCCAGGCAGGTCCAGGAACTGCAGGGCACTTTCCTGGACACTAAGCTCTGCCCTGGTCCTGCTCCACCCCATCCACGCAATCTCCTTGGGCACGGAACTCCCCCCCCCCATCTCCCATCAGCCACAACAGTGCTGGCTCCTCAAGTAGCGTCTGTTGACTGACTGAGAAACAGCCAGGCTTGGAGACAGCAGTCTGTCGAGCAACACAGCAGGAACGTGCTGGGCTGGGGAAGCGTGAGAGGACAGTCAGCCCAGGCAGCCTCCCTGTGGAGAGCTGAGGCGGCCGCAGGTGACAGGAGGGAAGGCACATGTGAAGGACTCTGGAAAGCACAGTTTGGATCTGGTGGAGGGCCGCCGCCGCCGACCAGCGAGGCCAGCAGGCCTGGGTGCCACAATCAGGGCAGACCCAGGCTTCTCTGTGGTGTCCAGTCTATGCCATATGATATCAAAGGTGCTCAAGGGCTTTTGCCCCGGTACTGCCCCTCTGCCATCACCAGTGCCCAAGAGTGCGCCATGAGGGGGTGATGGGAACCACCTGGCCTAGGTTGGGACGACCCCTCCCCCACTGCACAGGTGCAGTGCTCCCCCTTGAGCGGGTGACCTCGGGAACACCCCTCCACCTGTGGGTTGTTTACTCACAGCTTTGTCATCCCTAAAATGGAGATGAGGTCCCTCACAGAACTCTTGTGGATAAGAGCCTAGCATTGGCACAGCCCGCACACACCTCTCCTCCCCGTCACATCTGAAGGCACCAACTGCCCAGATGCAGCATCTCTCAGAGGCTCCTCGATTATGTGGATCATGAGCGCTGAGTCTCTCCAGGGCCTCCGGGCTTCTCCCTTCAAATTCAACACCTGGCCCTGCTCACCCTCCCAACTGCAGCCCTGTGGAGAGTTCCCTGTGGAGCTGTCCCTGACACAGAAAAGGAAAGAATTAGCATAATCACCAATTACAGCTTCTCCGTTCATTTCCCTGTGAAAATAATTTGTGGGCGCCCAGAGGCCATGCTACCCTTAACAGCCACCAGGCCAGGGAATTGTGGCATCGAAGAGCTAATTAAGTGGCAGTGAGACTCTTGGGGACCCAGGCTCTGTGTTCCAGCTGCTCTGAGCACATTACACTAAACACGAAGGTGGCATTTGGAAAATGTGGAGAAGGCAAAGAGGGACGTGACTGACAAGGATGATTAAAGGGCTGGAAAACAAGCCGGATGGATGTGGGATAAAGGTTAAGGCATCTGGAAGTATTCAGGAGAAAGGAATGAGGGGCAGGCAACTCAATCATCTCTTCCTGGGCTGTAAAAAGTAGTCGTCCAGCCAGGCATGGAGGTGCCTGCCTGTAATCCCAGTACTTGGAAGGCTGAGATCAAGACCAGCCCCAGCAGTGAAGTGAGATTCACAGCAACCTAGCAAGACCCTGTCTCCAAACCAAAATAGAAAGGGTGGGGGTGTAGCTCAGAGGTAGAATGCCCCTGGGTTCCATCCCCAGTCTAACACACACACACACACACACACACACACACACACACACACACACCACACACGTCTTCCCTCCATTCCCTTCTCAAAACCTGCAGTCTTTCCTTGCTCCCTTTAGCTCTACCTCACTCATCTTTGTGTTCTGTTTACTTTCTTTTTATTTTGATCTTTACTGAGCACCCACTCCTGGCCAGACACTTTGTCAGGTTCTGGAGATAACAGTGTTGTGATAAGATAAGGTGTCTGCCTTGCAGTGGGAGAAATGGACCCATAACCCCAAACTACCCGTACTCTAGGACCACAGGGCCACAGGTCCCATGTACCCTTCTCAGAGGCAGGAGTTGCTGAGGCGTCAGATGCTGCGGAGCTCAGGCGTAGTGGGCCACGGCTCTGTGGGCTTCAGGGGAGCTTTCCCCAGGCGACGGTGTCCATGTGGAGTCTTGCAGGATGAGTCGGTGAGCCAGGTGAGGGCAGTGGGGAGCGCATTCCAGTCAGCAGCAGCGCCCGTGAAGCCCAGGCCCACCGTGTGAAGTGCAGAGTGTATTAGGCCGTGACAAACAGCTGGGCTTTACTGAAGCAAATGGTAGCGACCAGTGTGATGCAGTGTTGGATCTGGGCCCAGATCCGAAGGCCCTGAACGCTGCGGTAGGAAACGTGAGCTTTATCTGGAAGCCGGCACTTCTCAGTGCTCAGAATAACACAGGTGACATGTGGTTCAAAAAAAAAAAAAAGGAAAAAGTTGAGTGTCACTGAATTAAACAAGTGGTTCTCAACTGAGAATCAGTTTTGCACCCCCGCCCCGGGACATTTGGCACTGTCTGGAGGTATATTTGGTTGGCCTAATTAGGGATACACTGGCATCTAGTGGGTAGAGGCCAGGGATCCTGCTCATCACCCTCCAGCACTCAAGAGAGAACTCAACAAAAATCCCCCCCCCCCCGCACAGCACCTGCACAGGTGCCACCAGATAATTCATCTCTCTGCTCTTCCCACTAGACAGTATGGTTCTGAATGGCTGGGTCCAGGTAGCCAGGATTTAGGGGGGAAGGAGGAGAAACATGAGACAGGACATTCTGGGTGAGGGTGGGTGGAGGGTTGTATGGGGTGGAATCTATCTCTTTGGGAGACCCCTGTCATCCGGGACAGTGGGAGATTCCATCCTTAGCAGCTCCTAGCAGCTCAGCTGGGGATGTGGGAGTGGGACCGGCCCTGAGGAGCTGGCCAGATAAGTCAGAGTCAGGGACCTTCTTCATGCTGGACAGTGTGTGGGCGCAGGGAAGAATGACTACTGTGTCCGGGCTCTTCTTCCCTGGAGGGTTTTCCTGCGTAGCATCTTTGAACATACCTAGTTTTAGTTTATTTCCCCGTCTCTTCACTCTCCTCACCTCCTCAGATCGTCAGCCCCATCCCCGTGAGGACAGGCTTTTGTCATTGGTATTGTTCATTGTCAAGTTCCCAGTGCCCAAAACAGTGCCTGGCACACAGAGTGTGTGCTCAGCTAAAACGCGTGGAACGAGCGGATGTCTGAATCCCTGCTGCCAGCCCCGAGTGCCCGGGTGCTGGGGTCCTAGGTGACCACTACGGCCCTCCCTCCTCTGTACCAGCAAGAGTGGGGAAGTCACTGGAAACCTCCCTTCCTTCTAAAACACGTAGCGATTTTTCATTATTCGGAGCGATCGTTCCGAAATTGCTTTAGGGGAAAGATTTGTAGAAACGTCATCCTGACACCTGGGTTTCCCCTGAACAATCTGGGGTGATGGACTGTTAGCCGCGGGAGGGGGGCAGAGCAGGTGATGCGAAGGCCAAGCAAGCTGGCGGCCAAATGAAATTGTAGCCACTCGACAGGACCATGGCACGAGCAAAGGCCTCGCTGCCTCCCGGAACGGCCGCCAAGCATTGTGACACACGGGTCTAATCACATCTGAGGGTGGTGCAGCTGCACAGAGCGGCCCACGCGGCTGGCAGGGCTTCAATCACTGCCAGCTCGCCTGAGGAAGCCCATTCATCACAGTGAGGGCCACCAGGGTGCCCTCCGCACACGCAGGGAGTGAGGACCGACGCGGGGGAGCAAGTGCCGGCCTGCCAGTCCCCTTGGAAACAAACACAAGAAAATACACACTGTGGGTAGAAGCAGGCATCCAGTCTAGCCAGGGCTGCCAGGGAGTTCTGTGCTAATGGGGTCTGTTTACCCTCAAGGCAGTAGCCCATGGGGGATTTTGTTAAGCTTGGGCTGGGGAAGAGCAAGGGAGTTGGACATCTAGGTTCAAATCTCAGCTGAGCCAGCAGGGTGGTGCACACCTATAATCTCAATATTTGGGAGGCTGAGACAGGAGGATCATAGGTTCAAGGCCAGCCTAAGCAACTTAGTGAGACTCTCAGCAACCCAGAGAGATCCTGTTTCAAAACAAAAAATAAAAAGGGCTGGAGGTGTAGTTTGGAAGTAAAATGCCCCTGAGTTCAATCCCCAGTACCAAAAAAAGAAAAATCTCAGCCAGCCCTCCAAGTTGGGGATTTAGGGTGGGGAAGCCAGAGGCCACACACTGCCCTCTGAGCTGTGTGGCCTCTAGAAAAAATGTGGTGGGTGAAGGGAGGGCTTGTTTTCTGCTTGCTAACCTACAGGTTTATTAGGAGGATGGGAGACAGGGCAAGCGCGGGGCCTGAGAAGCCAGTGTAGAGAGCTGGCAGGTCTAAGGGCTGCAGCTGTGCCCCTCCGGGGGTGTGCCACCAAACACAGCAAATGGCAGAGGCGGACTTTTCAGACTTTGTGTAGGTTCTTGGAATTCCATTGAAGGCCCCTTAATTGACAACTCCATGGAGGTCAAAGGACACGCAGGTCATTTGGGCTGTCTGAACAACTACTTCAGGCAGGTGAATTTATAGTCAGCTCATAATCACATATCATTCTTCTATCTGTAAAACGCTTTTATATAGATTCAATCCTTAAATAGCAGCAAGAGCTAGGTATTATTATGCTCATTTTACAGAGACTCAGAAAGGTTGGGTGAGATTCCCAAAGTCCCACAGCCAGTCTGTGTCAGTGACAGGCTTTGAATCCAGGCCTGGGTCTTCAGGTTAGACTGGTGCCTGCTGTGTAGACAAGACTGCTCTCTCCTCCCATAGTTCCCCCTCCCTTTCTCTTGTAGGGTCTTTGATTTGGGACCCACTGCTGTTGCTTGTGTTGTTTAACCATCCTTTCCTGACAAATCTGAACAGAACAGTCTTTCTGAAGAGGACAGCCGGAATGCAGAATTCTCTCCAGGAAAAGCTAATGTTCTAAGAGCTGAGCCTGCACAATGGCCTCAGCTGGTGCTATCCCACTGGGGCACCTGGAGCAGCAGGACCCCTTGCCTAGTCTGTACCAGTGGAGGCCCTGCAATCCTCAGTAAGGCAGACATGATTATTCCAATGTAAGGTGCCTTGGGAAGGTGATTATAGTAGATCTCCTAGATCTTCGATGATGGATACTCCGTCTCCTTAAAAACCATACAGTTCATTTCCCTCCCTGTGCAGAGCTTGCATGTGGATTTTGAATGCTGGGAATAAAACAGAGAAGAGAAATTTATAATAAAGATTAAAAATACTCTGGTGTGTGTATGTGTGTGTGTGTGTGTGTGTGTGTGTGTGTGTGTGTTACTGGGAATTGAACCCAGGGGCATTCTACCTTGAGCTACACCCCCAGCCCCCCCAGCCCTTTCTTATTTTTTGTTTTAAAACAGGGTCTCGCTAAGTTGCTGAGAGTCTCCCTGCATTGCTGAGGTTGTCCTTGGACCTGCGATCCTCCTGTCTCAGCCTCCCACATACTGGGATGACAGGCATGCACCACCATGCCCAGCCAAATACTCTGATTTTTAAATGACATTTCACGTATTACCAGTTAATTTCACATCCTTCATCACGGTCCATCCTTATCTTTACAATAACCATGAAGTGTTATTATCCCAATTTTAAAGGCAGGGGAAACGTTGGGTTAGGGGTGCATAAATGACGTGTCCAAGGCCACAGGCTGACGCTCAGTAGAGTAGAACAAATACTTGTACTATCTGCTTGTCTTCTATCTACAAGTCCAGAGTGTCACACATGGAAACTTTTTGTTTTGCTTTATTTACTTTCCATGGGTGAGAAGTTAGTTAACAGTAAATGCCAAGGTTGATTGGAATAAGGGACTTCTGATGGGAATCCCTCTAAATTGCTGTAACATTATTACTCATCTCCAAGAATCAGAAAATCAGGCTGATGGCATCTAAGTGACACTCACCACAAATATATGATGTAGTATTATCGCAGGTGTAGGAAGCTGTGTGAAGAGACTTGCCAGTCATTGCTTGCGTACGGTTCATGGGCATTATTTAGGACTTTAAGAGATTACAGGCTAAACTGGGCATGGTGGCACACACTTGTAATCCCAGTACTTGGGAGGCTGAGACAGGAGGATCACAGGTTCACAGCCAGCCTCAGCAACATAGGGAGGCCCTGTTTCAAACTAAAAAATAAAATAGGGCTGGGGGTGTAGCTCAGAGGTAGAATGCCCCTAGGTTCCATCCCCAGTAACACACACACACACACACACACACACACTACAGGCTAGTATTGCTTCAGTGAATATTCAGAGAGCAACACTCGGTTTCTTGCCTGGATGCCCAAAGGAATTTAAGAATGAGTGTAAATCATAGTCCCCACCTTCAAGGAATGTACCATTAAGTAGGAAGGTAAGATTTGTTGTGAAATCTCTGAATGGTAATATGCAAACAGAAGGAAACCAAATGCTCATCTGTTTGTACACAGTCTGTGAAGGCTTCATGAAGGAAGTAGGTCTTGGAGGGGAGGACTTGGAGGGGGAGGAGGGAGAAGGGCTTTCCAATCTGGCAGAGGATGAAGTACCAAGTAGTGGGTTGGGTGATGGGGATGTATGGTTCCAGTATCACCCACCCACACTTGTAGAATTCTGGTCCTTTTGCCTGGGTCCTTGTATAAGCCACGTTTTAACATGTCTGAGCCTTTATACCTGCTATTTCTTCCTTTATTTCCTTGTCCTCAGCTATCTCACCCCCATCTACCTATTAAACACCTACTCATCTGTCAGTTCTACTTCTTCTACTGTGAATCTCTATTTGATCCCCCTGCAGTGCTTTGTCTTCCTCTTTATGATCCTAACCAACTGTCATAATGACTTATTAGTAAGCCTGTGCTCTTCACTAGACCATGGCCATTGAGAACAGGGACTCTTCTGTTAATTTTTATATAGCCATTTGTTGAATAAATATAAACGAAAGATGAAAATACTGAATGAATCTGCAAAAAGATAGTTCTGCTACAGGTTTACCTAGAACCCTGGGCCATTAGTATTATGCCAAATAATTTTTTTTTTGGTACAGGGAATTAAACCCAGGGGCATTCTATCTCTGATCTACACCCCTAGTCCTTTTTATATTTTATTTTGAATCAGGGTCTCACTAAGTTGCTGAGGCTGGTCTTGAACTTGTGCTCCTCCTCTGTCTCAGCCTCCCAAGTACCAGGATTATAGGTGTGTGCCACTGAGCTCATGCCCAATAAATCTGAACACAGTTAATGATTCTTCAGTGAGTAATTGATGGATCTATTGATTTCTGTATACACTATAATGAAGGAACACCATCATTATTCAGCTGACTTTTTTTGATATTTTTGTTTTAGCCTTATTTCCTTAAAGTCGGTGAAGCTGAGACCTAAAGAGTCAGTAGGAGTTAATCTACAGCCGGGTGCAAAGCACGAAGAACAGCCTGTACAGGGCCTGGAGGTAGAGCGAGGGCGCAGGCTCCATGTAAGTAGTTTAACATCAGCTAACAGGCCACTGGCAGAGTCTAGAAAGGTGAGAGAAGAGGCTGGAGAAGTGAGCAGGAGCCAGAACTCAAAGGGAATGAAGCTGTTTCTGGAGGGAAATGAGACATAATTAGAACCTTTAATTTAAGCAGGGTGTGTTGCAAGATTTTTGTTTTGCTTTTTTTGTGTGTGTGGTACTGGGGACTGAACCCAGGGGCATTCTACCTCTGAGCTACACCCCCAGCCCTATTTTTTTTATTCTTTATTTTGAAATAGGGTCTCACTAAGTTGCGGAGGGCCTCACTAAGTAGCCGAGGCTGGCCGCGAACCCAGATCCTCCTGTCTCGGCCTCCCAAGTACTGGGATTACAAGCGTGCGCCACCACGCCCGGCTTTGTTTTGCTTTTTAAAGAAAGAGGACTCTGACCTGTGAAGAATGGATGAAGACGGAGTAAGGCCTGAAGCTGGGAGACCGGTTTGAAGGCTGTTGCAGAAGCTTGGGTCTGAGATGGAGAGTGCTGGATGCGGGTGGTTTTGGGGATGGGGAAGCAGAGTGATGTTAAGAATGGACGGCCTTGGTGACAGCCGGGGCTGGCAGGTGGGAAGGGTGCAGGTGATGGGAGAGGAAGAAAAGGACTGAAGGACGACAATGTTAAGGATTCTCCTGGGAAACTAGGTGGCTCCAAATGAAGACGAGAGAATCTGGAGAAAGAGGTGTAGTTGGGCTGAGAGGGAGGAAATAATGACTTGTTTCCAGGAATTGTTTTACACACAGGCTTTGTTCTGAGCCTCTTAATTATATGATGTGCAGGTACAGATACAGATCAAGATATATTAGATCTAGGTATAGTATGTCCCTTCCTTCCTTCCTTCCTTCCTTCCTTCCTACCTTCCTTCCTTCCTTCCTTCCCTCTCTCCCTCCCTCCCTCCCTCCCTCCCTCCCTCCTTCCTTCCTTCCTTCCTTCCTGGAGATTGAACCCAGAGGCATTCTACCTCTGAGTTATACCCCCCAGCCCTTTTTTATTTTTTGTTTTGAAACAGGGTCTACTAAGTTACTGAGGGCCTCGTTAAATTGCTGAGGCTTGCTTCGAACTTGCGATCTTCCTGTCTCGGCCTGTTTATACTATGTTTTTTCAATTAACATAACTATCTTCCCATATTATTAGAACATATAAAGAGCCTATGATTGTACCCGGGAGGCCCAGGAGACCCTCGGCCCCAGCCAGGGAGGTTGTGGTCACAGGCAGACAGCCTAGCAAAGGGGCAAGGGACCCAGAGAGACATCCTGACCATGGGGGTGAAGGAGGAGTGGGGCTGTGAGGAAGACCTGTGATTCGAATGGGATATAAAGAAAACTTCCCCAACTGGCTGGAAAGAGGAAATTAGACTGTGTCTTTGAAAGAATTTTATAATCTCAAAATTTGAATACAAAGTTAAAGGAACTATCATTAATATACACATGCAAAACTATCAGTTTAAAACTGAAAAAAGAAATCTTCCTCGCTTGTCTTCATCTATAAACAACAGGGGAAGAAAACAGACTTTTATTATATTCTCTTTTGTGCCTTTTGAACCATTTAACAATTATAGATAGACAGATTAGATAGATAGATAGATAGATAGAGATGGTTTTTTTTGTTTTTGTTACTGGGGATTGTACCCAAGGTTATTCTACCTCCGAACTACACTCCCAATCCTATTTTATTTTTTAATTTTGACACAGGGTCTGGCTAAGTTGCTGAGGGCCTCGCTAAGTTGCTGAGCCCTCGAACCTGCGATCCTCCTGTCTCAGCCTCCTAAGTACTGGAATTACAGTTGTGCACCACCACGCCCAGTTCCAACAATAATTTTTTTTAAATTCTATAAATCTACATAAACCTATTCTATCATACATTTATTCATTAACAGCAATGATGAAGAAAAAAGTTGCCAGGATTTTTTGGCTGTCCAGAAAGAAGTCATAGAAAGAAAAGCCGTGACTGCATCTCATAGTGACTTAATTCAGGGAAAATCAAGAGGTCCGTTCTGAGCATAACATTAAATGATCACATACTAAGTTACAGAAAAATGATTCAGAGTGGCTTTGGGGCAAAGGGGCATGACATGGTGTTCAGGATTTAGATTACAGTGGGAATCTTGGTACCTCCAGTTTTTCACCTGTAAAATGCATACAATAAAGTCTACTGCTATGGTTTGGATAAAATTAAGTGTGCCCTCTAAAGGTTCATATGCTGGAAGTTTGGTCCTCAGTGTGGGAAGTGGTGGCTCTTTAAGAGGTGGGGTCTAGTCAAAGGTGGTTAAGTCTCGAGGGCACCACCCTTGCAAGTTATTAATGCAGTTCTTATAGGACCTGGTTAGTTCTTATAAGAGAGGGTTGTTATAAGCAAGGCCACCCTGCAAGCTTAGCCTCTTTGGTTCTTGGCCAGTTCCCTCTCTGCTTCTCTGCCATGTTAGGAGGCAGCTGCTGCTGGTGGGGGGGGGGTGGGCTCACCAGATGCTGGCACCATGCTATTTGTACTTTCCAGCCAGCAGAGTATCAAGCTAAATTAACCTCCTTTCTTCATAAAGCACCCAGTCTCAGCCATTTTGTTATAGCAACACAAAATGAACTAAGATACCTACTATAAAGAATCATTATGAGACTCGATTAAGATAACCTCTGTGCAGGCAGCTAGCACCACAAGACCTATAACTCTGTACATGTCTGTTTATTCAAATACCAATTTTGCACATTTTAGTCCACTTTTCTGTTGCTGTGACAAAAGTACCTGACACAAACAATATAGAGGAGGAAAGGTTTATTTGGTCTCACAGTTTCAGAGATATAGTCCATAGTTGGCTGACTCCAAGGCCGACATCATGGAGGCACAGCATGTGGCAGATCACAGCAACCCATCTCATGGCAGCTGGAAAGCAAAGAGAGAAACAGGAAGTGGCCAGGGACAGCTATAGTCTTCACGGCCATGTCCCCAGTGACCCAACTCCTCCTCCAGCTACACTCTACCTGACTACATGACCACCTAATAAGTCCATTCAAATTATTGACCCACCAATGGACTTATCCACTGATGAGATTAGAGGCCTGATTCAATTATCTCACCTTTGAACATCTTTGCATTACCAACACATGAGCCTTTTGGGGGACACCCCATAACCAAACTGTTACACCACATGCAGGAATGCTTTTGACTACAAATAATGGAAAAACAGGACCATAATGGTTGAAATAAAGAGGAAATTATGTTTCTCACTATATAATATTGTCTCTAGAGATAATCAGTCCAGGGCTGGGGTAGGGTGACCAACATCCAGGTTTTCCCAGGAACATCCCTGCTTTAGCATGAAAAGCCCTGTGTCTTAGGAAGCTCTCAGATGGTTAGTCAGCCTAACACAAATAATCATCAGTATCAACAAGAAGAATCAAGATGCTGAGCTGGGCGCAGTGGCACAAACCTGTAATCCCAGTTCTTGGGAGGTTAAGATAGGAGGAATGCAGGATCAAGGCCAGCCTCAGCAACTTAGCAAGACTCTCAGCAACTTAATGAGACCCTGTTTCAAAAATAAAAAGGGCTGAGGGTGTAGCTTGGAGGTAGAATGACACTGGGTTCAATCCCCAATACCAAAAAGAAAGAAGAAAGAAAGAAAGAAGAAAGAAAGAAAGAAAGAAAGAAAGAAAGAAAGAAAGAAAGAAAGAGGGAGGAAGGAAGGAAGGAAGGAAGGAAGGAAGGAAGGAAGGAAGGAAAGAAGAAAGAAAGAAAGAAAGAAAGAAAGAAAGAAAGAAAGAAAGAAAGAAAGAAAGAGGAAAGGAAAGGAACCAGGATGCATTCTTTTTTTATCACTTGGCCATCCCAACTGGCGCTTGTTACCCTAGGATTGCAAGATGACTATTGCCCCTTCAAACATCATGTCGGCATTCCAGGTAGGAAGAAGAGGAAAGGGAAAAATAATTGATGGCTTTCTTTCTTCTAAAGAAGTTCGCCTCTTATTATGAAAAGAAAGCATTTCTCGAAGATTTGCACTTACATCTTATTAGCCAGAATTGTTTTGCTAAATGCAAGAATAGCTGGAAATTCTTTTGTTTCCAACCCCACAATAGAAGAAGGGAAGGAGAGAAGTTTCTGAGAAGCTCTTGGGTGCCAATCCACAGTGTCTGCTCCGATCTTTCACTCTTTATCACAGCCAGCCAATGTGTGCTGAGTGTCCGGCATGTGACAGGTTCTATGCGAGGGATGTGAAATGAGCAGAAAGATGAATAAGATGCTCCCAGCCCAAGGAAGTGACTATCATTCTCATTCACATGCGAAACCATCAATGTAAAGTTGATGGACGTTTTCCTAGTATTCATCCATGAAATAGCAATGGTGCAGAGGGGCCTTTTCACTACATTCTCCTTTCTATCTTTGGCATGAATAGTTTTCAGCAATTACTTTTAAAAAATTCTTTAAAGCTAGCCAGGTGTGGTCGCTCAACCCTATAATCCCAGTATTTGGGAGGCTGAGATAGGAGGATTGCAGGTTCGAGACCAGACTCAGCAAGCTGGCAAGACTCGGCAGCCTATCAAGACTCTGTTTCAAAACAAAAAATAAAAAGGGCTGGGGGTGTAGCTCAGAGGTAGAATGCCCCTGGGTTCAATTCCTAGTATCACACATAAAAAAATTCTTTTGTGTGTGGTGGCACACACTTGTAATCCCAATACTTAGGAGGTTGAGACAGGAGGATCGCAGGTTTGCAGCCAGCTTCAGCTACTTAGTGAGGCCCTCTGCAAGTTAGTGAGACCCTGTTTTAAAAATAAAGAATAAAAAAAAATAGGACTGGGCGTGTAGCTCAGAGGTAGAATGCCCCTGGGTTCAATCCCCAGTAATGCAAAAAAAAAAAAAATTTAAAGCCAGGTGTGGTGGCACATGTTTGTAATCCCAGTACTTGGGAGGCTGAGACAGGAGGATTGCAGATTCGAGGACAGCCTCAGCAAGTAATGAGACTCTCATCAACCTAGCAAGACCCTATTCCAAAATAAAAATTAAATAGTGCTGGGGGTGTAGCTCGGAGGTAGAATGCCCCTGAGTTGAATAAAAAAACTTCTTTAAAGCTATTTAAACCAATTCTCTCATGCATTTATTCATTAACAGCAGTGTTAGAGAAACAAGTCAGATTACCAAGATTTTTCTTTTCTGTCCAGAAAGAAATCACAGAAGGACAGACAGCGATTGCATCTTGCCGTGACTTTACTCATAAGTACAGAGGTGACTGTGTCGGAGGAGCCATGAGGGGGTGGGGAGCACTGTGCTGGCCAAGCTTGCCCGAGACACAGTTGGAACAAGGCTGGTGCATGAGCCAGGTAACAATGAACATGATGCACTTTCCAAGTAAGCATAAATTCAAAGGTCTGAGGACAGAATTTAACAACAGGAAAGCTTCAGAGACAAGAGCCAGGTGGGTGTGAGAAGAAGGAATGTGTGTGCAAGGCCTGGCTTTGGAGACCCCGGGTTGTCGCTGTGGCCTAAGGAAGCCATGTTGGATACAATAGTGTATGAATGGCGGGCTCAGTGATCTCGGAGCACACCAGCAAAGAGCTGTAAGATCTGCTTGTGGCCAGGCAAGGTGGTGCGCACCTCTAATCCCAGAACTTGGGAGGCTGAGACAGGAGGATTGCAGGTTCAAGGACAGCCTCAGCAATGTAGTGAGACTCTCAGCAACCTAGCAATACCCTGTTTCAAAAAAAAATAGGGCTGGGGGTGTAGCGTAGAGGTAGAACATCCCTGGGTTCAATCCCCAGCACCACAAAAGTGGGGGGGAAGCAACTGCTTGTGGAGACAAGTCACCTTAAATGAAGAGATTCTAAACCACCCTTGAGAACCAGAAGGCCAACCATACATGCCCTAAGAATCCCATTGGGCGCTTGACGTTGCTGGGAAACAAGCTTACCCCGGTTCCCATCCTTTTGGCCTCTGATGCCAGCCTTC
This sequence comes from Glis glis, assembly GCA_004027185.1. NCBI lineage: Eukaryota > Metazoa > Chordata > Mammalia > Rodentia > Gliridae > Glis > Glis glis. Next base: position 11,292 of record PVJS01013618.1, on the reverse strand, counting down.
TTCTTGTGCCCGGCTCTCTCTTTCTCCCCAGTCCAGTTGTTAGAGCCACCTTCAGGCCCAGGCCTGGCCGATCTCTTAGCCAGGCAGGCCAGAGGTGGCAGCCTCAGATGCCAACCAGGACTGGTGCCTGATGTCAGCAACCTGCCCGGGTTCCTGGGCGAGCGGCAGCACGTCCTGCCTCGCCTCCGCCAGCACTGCCTGGTCACAGCTCCTGCCTCATCCCCTCAGGCAGCCTCAGAGCCACTGGAGTAGACGTGTAGTTGACCTTCATGTGCTTAAAATTAACTCATGGAACTGTCATAGAACAACCCTGCGAGGTGGACATAGTTATCCCCACGTTGTCCGTGAGGAAATGAAGCCCAGGGAGGTTGGTGAAGTGCCCAACATTACCCAGCTGCTTGGCGCTAGAGGTGGGTTCAAGCCTAAAGGCCTGCTTGCCCTACAGTTCTGCACTGTTTCTCCACGCGCAGCAGACCTCTCCCGGCCCCTTGTCCTGCAGGATGGTAGTGCCCAGACCCTGGCCCTGCCTGGCATTCTGGTGGAGGCCTTAATCACCAGACACTGTGATAAAGCTTCATTTACTCCTCCACTTAACAAATACAGCCTCTCTCTCTTTCTCTCTCTCTCTCTCTCTCTCTCTCTCTCTCTCTTAGTATTGGGGATTCAACCCAGGGGCACTCTACCTCCGAGCTACATCCCCAGCCTCTATTTAAATTTTTTTTTATTTTGAAACAGGGTTTCACCTCGAACCTGAAATCCTCCTATCTCAGCCTCCCAAGTACTGGGATTATAGGCATGTGACATCATACCTGGCTCAAATACAGTATTTCTTGAGCATTTTTCTTTTCTTTTTTTTTTTTTTTGCGGTACTGGGAATTGAACCCAGGGGCATTCTACCTCCGAGCCACACCCCCAGCCCTATTTTTTTATTCTTTATTTTGAAACAGGGTCTCACTAAGTTGCATAGGGCCTCACTAAGTAGCTGAGGCCGGCCGCGAACCTGGATCCTCTGGTCTCAGCCTCTCAAGTACTGGGATTACAAGTGTGCGCCACCACACCCGGCTAATGTCAGGCTTTTCTTGAGCATTTAAACACTAAATGCCAGGCTGTAGCTGGGCTATGGTGCTATTTTCTGGCTGCCTGAACATGCCCACCTGCTGACCTCCAGGGACAATCCCCCTGGGCACCGTGGCAGAGCTGCTTGTGGCCGGCTCCCGCCAGCCTTGGGAGCACAGGCGGGCCCCTCTCCCTCTCCTCTGAGCGTCACTGGGCCTTTCTGGTCTTGCTTCTTGCACGCCTGTTTGCAGTATGGGCCTCGCATGACCACACCCAAGCCTGTTCCAGTTAGGAAAACTCGGCTAGTCGCTGCCACCATCAAAGTAAGGTGGAGAGAGGATGTGAAAGAACTGGAACAGCCAGAAGATCCATTTGATTTTGATAAAAATACGGGTGAAAGGGGAGGTGAAAGAAGAAAATATTTGGGGGCTGAGGAGCTGCCAATAATCACACTCTTCTACTAACTGGAGACTCCTAGAGAGGTGCCACAGAGGAGCAAAAAACCCGAGATGGAGGGGTAAAACGACAAGCCCGAGTTCACACACAATGTTATTGCATTTTTCCATTTGTAAAGGTAATACATAATCATTGTAGAGAACTGGAAAGTAACCAAAAGTTGAAAAATGAAAAAAGAGAAAAGGCATAAAAGAAAAAAATACTCTCTTTGTTATATTACCCAGGAATGAAAACCATTCTTTTTCTTTTATGATAACCACTCAAAGTTTTGTGTTTGCCTCTAAAATTTTTCCTTTATGTTATTCTGTTACCATCTTTTATCACTTAACATTTTGTTGATATCAGTCCCTCCTTGACACCAAGTGTTTTATGAAAACACCGTTTTATTTATTTATTTTTTTTGTGGTACTGGGGATTGAACTCAGGAGAATTCTACCTCTGAGCTACACCCCCAGCCCAATTTTATTTTTTATTTTGAAACAGGATCTCATTAGGTTGATGAGAGTCTCACTACTTGTTGAGGCTGTCCTCGAACCTACGATTCTCCTGTCTCAGCCTCCCAAGTACTAGGATTACAGGCATGCACCACCGCACCTGGCTGAAAACGTCATTTTAAATGACTGCTTTGTGTATTTGTTCCTCAGTATTCATGAAGGATGGTTCCAGGACACCTCGTTGATACCCAAATCCTTGGCTACTCAAGTCCCTTATATAAAAGGGACTATATGACCTACACAAAGCCTCCATATACTTTGTAATCTTTTGATAACTTATAATACCTAACCCAAAATAAATACCATGTAAAGAATTGTGACCGGGCTGGGGATGTGGCTCAGGGGGAGAGCGCTTGCCTAACATATGTGAGGCCCTGGGTTCAATCCCCAGTGCTGCAAAAAAAAAAAAAAGGAGTTGTGATAGCTGGGCATGGTGGCACACACCTGTAATTCTAGGACTGGTGGTGTAGCTTGGAGGTAGACTGCCCCTGGGTTCCATCCCTGGTACCACCAACCACCACCATACACACACACACACACACACACACACAGACACACACACAGACACACACACACACAGTTGTGACATTGTATTGCTTATGGAAGAATAATGACAAGAAAATAAATGTCTGTACATGTTTGATACAAATGCAATTTCTCCCCACAATTTTGATCCACAGTTGGTTGAATCTATGGATGCTGAACCTGTGGCTATGGAGGACTGACTGTACTCTGTTCTAAGGGTTTGCCATAATTTATTTGACTTATGTTCTTGGTTATTTGAGCTGCTCCTGGATGCCTCTCTCCACTTTGTCCTATGTAAACAATACTAAGATGAGCATTTTTGTACATAAATATTCATGCATGTATCTGATTTTTTTCCTTGAGTCGAATTCTGAGTGATAGTTTGACAAACTACTGCACTCTTGGTCCAGAAAGGAGGGACTGGGGAGCACCAGTCATGACCAGACCTCTAGAGCAGAGACTTTGGGGAAGAGATGAGGCCTGCTTTAAGGCCTCAGGGAGGACTCTAGCCATGCCTGGAATATATACACATGAAAGCTCTAGTTTTCCCACCTAACCTGTCTGAGGTTTGGTTTCCCCTGAAATCCTCAGAGGACTTCTGGGTACAGGGCCCTAAAGCTCACCCTGTGGTCTCTAAACCACTCCACTCTGCCTTTAAATCACTGCCTGGATAGAAAGCAAACCCACAGACTCAAGGTGAAGTTTCTATGAGAGTAAGAGCTTTTTAAAATCAAACCAATTTGGAACTTAGTGATATATAATGATTGTTCTGAGTGAGCCCCACCCGCTAGGAAGAGTTGGAGAGCTATAGACTGGCAGAATTTAGATTCAGACTCCTGATGGGAGTTTATACCAATTTATTCTCACACTTCACACTGGGTATGGGAGCCCTAACTCTGCGCAGCCGAGATTCAGCGGGGGAGCTTACCAGAACGCATTTTCTTCTCCAGGTTCTTGGGTTGTCCCCCTTGGTGGGAGACACAGCAGCAGTCATGGAGCACCGTGACAGGGAGTCTGGCAACTCACTTGACTTGGAGCTGGGGGCTCACTGGGCCTAATTCTCTTGGGCCTTATATACTATTTGAGTGGGGGTCTTATCTTAGTTAGGCATATGCTCCTTCAGCTGAGGCTGGGCATGCGCAGTTACATCTAGTGCTAGGGTTGCATCAGCCGGGGGGAGGGGGCGTTAAACATATCTTATCACTCAAGCCAGACCTGGGAAGCTCCCGGGCTGTCATTTTGGGTGTTTCACTTTAACTCACACGCATTTGCCTCAAAATGGCAGCACTTATGTCAAGCAATTCACAATTCACAAAGCATGTCCAGAGGCACTCTCCACAATGATAATGCTGACTCTGCAACTCTTCTTTTCATGATTTCAGTCCCACACATTTTCATGTGTGTTTGAAGGAGTTAACACATATGCTAATGAGTTGTTTAAAAGAAAATCCGGAATTAAGTAAAAAGAAATCACATACTACCAAAGATGAAACAAAAATTCTTTGTTTTGATTTAAAAATTAGTCCTTGGGTAGACTTTAAAAAGAATTCAAACATTTTTCTCCCCTAGATTTGAAAAGTTCCTCCTCGAGCCGGGCGTGGTGGCGCACGCTTGTAATCCCAGTACTTGGGAGGCTGAGACTAGAGGATCAGGGTTCGCGGCCAGCCTCAGCTACTTAGTGAGGCCCTGTTTCAAAATAAAGATTAAAAAATAGGGCTGGGGGTGTAGCCTTGGGGTAGAATGCCCCTGGGTTCAATCCTCGGTACCACCAAAAAACAAAAAAAAAAAAAAAAAAAAAAAGAAAGAAAGAAAAGTTCCTCCTCTTTTCCCCCTTTTATAATTTTTTAAAAGGCCTTGGGTTCCATTTTCAAAATAAGTTCTATATTTTTAAGGGTGACACATACCAAGTAACCAGAAACTGGTCTTGGCTTGGAAAACCTCCCAGTTCTCATAAACATGCAATCACTAGTTCCTTTTAGATGATGAATACTATTGATTGGCTCAGATCAGCTTGTGACCAGCAGTGGAATTAGACATTGGCCATAAAACATCTCCTTATGAATTTTTCATTGGCTTGAGTGTCTGGCGAGCTGGGCAGCTGCCTTCCCAAGTGCTCACTCTCCCTCCTCCCTCCCTCCTGATGACGCCACCCTGCAGGGCCACGTTATTGGATCAGAGCGATTAGCTTTAGGGCCTGATTTTCTGAGTAGAATCCAATTTCTCTTCATGTGCTGTGGGTTTACGAGTACTCACGTGCTTTTTGTTTGGGGATGGCATCACAGGATTACTAGAAGATACAATAAGCTGAAGTCATTTCCCATTAACTGTACTCTTCATGAGACTAAGACAATGTGTCACTGCTCTAGCAGCAGCCAGAGCCTCTTCCAGGAGAGAGAGTGCTTCCAGCAGCTCAGGTAAAAGATGACAAAGACGTAAACTAGAAAAACAGCATGCCAGGCACCTTCGAATGCCTCAGCTCACAGTTCTCATAACAACCTTGAGATGGGGGAGTGTTAGTCCCACTTTTATGCTGGTGAAAATCGAGAATCTGAGTGATACAGAGGTATCCGAGTGTTTCTCAGACATTCAGATCGTAAATCTATCAGGCTCACACCGAAGTAGGTGGTAAGACAAATCCCTCGGACTCCAGTCTTGATTCAGTGGCTAAAGCAAACCCAGGCGTCACCCTCTTCTAAGAGAATGGGGAAAATCCCCTCAGAGCAAACGTGTCCTTTGCTGTATCTCCGTTGGTTCTTATATTCCAAATTTGGACAGCATGAAAAACTCAAGTTCTCATGTCTAGAAATTGGGATTTCCTCCCAATAGGTAAAATTGGGTTAAAATAAACCTCAAGCACCAATTTTGGGCATAAAATAAATAAGGTCAGAGGGTAGTCTGTGGAATGTGGAGGGGTAGGATTCGTGGTGATTGGGGTAGGGTGAAGGGCTGAAGGGTTAACTGTGTGTATGACCTTCTCATTCATGTGTGACCTCCCTGGTCCTGCTTCCACTGTAAAACATGGAGAGGCCATAAAACACACACACACACACACACACACACACACACACACACACACACCATTAACACACAATGAGAATTCTGAATCTCTATGGTTGGCTATTGCAAAATATTTTGCTGAACACTCGAAAGAAAAAGAAAAATGTAAAAGAATCAGGGAGTGCCATGTTGTCAATAAAAGCAAGAATTCTTCCTGGTCTCAGACTCTACCTGGGAACAGTGGCCCATTTTAACAAAGTGCATTATTTCTCTCATTCACAGCAACTTGTATACCTGAGCCATAGGCCCAAAGCTGCCCCAAACAACGATGCCAGAAGAAATCATTCATTGTGTCCATCTCCAGAGTGCTTCTTACCATAACACATCCACGGTATTTGTTCCTGAGTCTTTGATATAAATTGTTTGGTAAGTTTGAAGAATAGAAAGAAAAACGTACCTAACTAGTCCCTTCCCCAGAGGCCAGTTGAGATGCATATGTTGAGGTGCTTAAGAAAACTATGCTGTTTTTGCTCCTGGACATTAGGCCTTTTCCTTGGCCCCTTAATTTTATGGACTAAAACTTCCAAATGAACTCAGAGAACTTCCAAAAGTTAGTCACCAAGTCAGAGTGAATACAAATGTCATGCTTGTAATCCCAGTACTTGGGAGGCGGAGACTGGAGGATCCGGGTTTGCGGCCAGCCTCAGCTACTTAGTGAGGCCCTCCGCAACTTCGTGAGACCCGGTTTCAAACAATAAAGGATAAAAAATAGGGCCGGGGGTGTAGCTCAGAGGTAGAATGCCCCTGGGTTCAATCCCTGGTACTGCAAAAAAAGAAATGTCATGTGTAGATGTTTGGAGTGATTATAATTTTCCAGACAGCAGCTGCTAACATACCCCTTTCATGGGTACTAGAGACTCCTTGGGTGCTGGGATCTTTTGCCATTCTTTGGTGACTCTCATACCAATTGCACTGCTTCTAAGCCCTCAGGATTTTCCTGCAAATTTGTACTAATTAACTAATTAATTTGGTACTAGAGATTGAACCCATGGGTGTTCTACCTCCGAGCTACACCTCCAGCCCTTTTTATTTTAAAATGGGGTCTCACTAGGTTGCTGAGAGTTTTGCTATGTTGCTGAGGCTGTCCTCGAACGTGTGATCTTCCTCTCTTAGCCTCCCAAGTACTGGGATTACAGGCATGCACCATCATGCCCGGCTTCAAATTTGTATTTATAAGTAATTTTTTTTTTTTTTTTGCGGTACCGGGGATTGAACGCAGGGGCGTTCTACCTCCGCGCTACGCCCCCGGCCCTATTTTTTTATACTTTATTTTGAATCCGGGTCTCACGAAGTTGCGGAGGGCCTCACTAAGTAGAGAGAGAGAGAGAGAGAGAGACAGGGAGGGAGGGAGAGAGAACGCTCGCGTGTGTGAGCGCGTGCATGCGCGCGCACACGCGCGAGCTGAGGCTGGCCGCGAACCCGGATCCTCCGGTCTCCGCCTCCCAAAGTACTGGGATTACAAGCGTGCGCCACCACTCCCGGCCTTATAAGTAAATTTTTAATCCGAGAAAATGTACAAAATACTGCATTCAGCTCAAGGACAGTCATTTTGGAATATCATAAGTGACCAGGAACTCCCCTCGGTCTTCTAAATCACTGCTTTCTCCTGTGATCTTTGGGTTCAGTGGACATTTTCTCTGTTTCCTGCTGTTTTGTCCTGAGGAAATAGCCCTTTGTAGGATATTATAAAATCACTTCTTATAACCATGCTCTCCTTAAGCTTTGGAAGACCCTTTTTCCCTGTGTCTTTAGACTTTTCATGGTGGAGTAAACAAGCTAAGAGTGCCCTCCAGGAGCATACACTAATCAGGCCCACAAACTCAAAAATCTTTTAAACTTGGAAGGGATCTTAGAGGTCACTTAATCTAAGCCCAATATTAAAAGTGAAGTGGCTCATAAAAGAAGGGTCTGATATATCAAGAGGTATTAAGAAACACAAGGTCCAACCAGCTTCTTTAAAACTGTAATTGGAACAGATCTCGAGTCACATGTGTCTTTGAGGTCTCATGACAAGGATGACACAGGATGACAGAGCATTGGAGAAGGCCATTTCCATCTGCCTTGCAGTTTGTGGATGAAAGAGTGGGTTCGTTCTGATGACTATAGTGAGTGCTTCCTTCCTCCTCATCTAAAAAGGTGAGTGGCCACTGCCTGGTCTTGAGATGGCCCTTCATATGAATATCATAAATCGTGAAAGTTTATTTCTTATTTTGGTGGAAAATGTTTTTCATAACCAATTGTGTGATCATGACACCCAAGTGTATTTCTACTTCAAGCTCAGAGAAATAGTGTGTGAGAAACAGAAACAAAACAAAACAACGAGCAGAATTTTTTTCTCCAGGCTTTCAGGAGGGGACAGCTTCCTCCATGGATCTGTGAACGGGGGTCGCCTCTGTAACGTCATTGGCTCTTACGCCCTCCGCACCCACTGTGGTTGGGGGAGATTTCACTCACCCACAGGAAGGTGGTCCTCATGCTTGTTATAGCTTCAAGTGTGTCCCACAGGACACACTGAGGCTGCCTTCTTTCCCCAATTTGACTCATTCAAACCAGCCTTCAAGCTCAGCCTAGGGCTCTGCCTCCCTCTATTCCAGCCCCTCACTATTCCAGCTAAGAACCCATCAGCAGACTGATCCCACCATTAGGATGAGACCTTATTCACTTCCTTTACCTCTACCTGAGGTAGGATAGGAACAATAAAAATAATAGGTAAAAAGGAGGCAAACTGGAAAGGAAGGAAAAATATAGTTTTAAAATCTAGAAACTTCATTATCTTCACCCTACAGGGTCTGCTCTTTCTTAGGCAAAAGCCCTTAAGAGGCCATACTTTTAATCGTAATGGCCTCTCTGGCCTGTCCTTTCTTAGGCAGGAGTCCTCAATAGGCCCATACTTTTTAATCATAATGGCTTATCTTCCCACCTGAAATTCCTGAGTTGCTTGGCAAACAATGGATTCCCCCAAAAAAGTCTGACCATTGGTCAAGCCCAGGCATCATCCAGCATCCACCAATGAAATGGCGGGAACATGAGGACTCAAAAAAAGGGGACCCGGACCCCCATCCCTGCCATGCACCCCTATCCACCCACTCACAGACCCGGAAGTTGCTCTCTCCCTCTTGTGACGGCCCGTGTTCTTCCTTGAACGTGTATCCCCCACTTTTCCTAAATAAATCTCTGCCTTTGTCTCTGACTGGCACATGCTGAAATTCTTTTCTGCTACAGAAGCCAAGGACCCCGCTGATCCTGAGTTCCTGAGGTAAGGAATGGACCCGTCACCCCCCGACATAACCACACCCCAAGTTCTTCTCTTACCCAGACCCCAATGCCTGGCACAGAACAATGATCAGTGCCCGTGAATCAAGTAGATTACATCTGGCTCTGTTCTGTGTGTGGTTCTGTGCTGTTTCATATGTAGTTTCTCCCAAATTGTTGCCTCTTGCCTTCCCTTGTATTTATATTGCTGCATCTTCTTCCACAGCACCCATCTACACTGCTCTAGGAGGTCATGAGCAACTGTTTGTTGACTAGACATTGGGACTAGATTGTATCATGGGAAGTTAGGTGACACACAGACCCTAATATGGGCTGGTGTGTAGTGTGAATACTTTGGGCAAACTATTCACTTAATGGTGGGTATCTATACAGAAACAAGTCAAATACTTCTATCTTTTCTGTCCTGCCAAATTTCTTGATAGTAATCCGTATCTACTGTCTTTATCTTATACTCCATCCATTTATATCTGATTTCATTTCCCACACTCTTTCCATAGATATGCAAATTCTGAAGCTGCTCACTCTAATTACTAGATGTAATAGCTTTTCTTGAATTTTATCTTCACAGATCTTCCTAATGAGATTGAGGCAGCTGTTAACTACCTTCTTTAAAACATCTTCTAGCTGGGCGTGGTGGCGCATGCTTGTAATCCCAGTACTTGGGAGGCTGAGAGGAGGATCGCAGGTTTGTGATCAGCCTCAGCTACTTAGTGAGGCCCTCCACAACTTAGTGAGACCCTGTTTCAAAATAAAGAATAAAAAATAGGTCGGGAGTGTAGCGTGTAGATTGGAGGTAGAAGGCCCTGGGTTCAATCCCCAGTTCGGCAAAAAAAACAAAAAACAAAAAACAAAAAACCTCTTAGCTGGGTGTGGTGGCACATGCCTGTAATCCCAGTAGTTGGGAGGCTAAGACAGGAGGATCACAGGTTTGAGGACAGTCTCAGCAAGTAGTAAGACTCTCATCAACCTAGTGAGACCCTGTTTCCAAATAAGAAATAAAATCAGGCTGGGGTGTAGCTCAGAAGTAGAATGCCTCTGGGTTCAATCCCTAGTACCAAAAAAAAAAATTCTCTTGACATTAGAGTGACTTGAATATAGTTTGCTTTCAACTCTGACTAATTTGCTGCATTCTTGGTTGGATCACCTTGTGCCTTACTTTAAACACAGGTGTGTCCCAAGAGTTGTCCTCAATCCAGTTCCTCTTTGTTTTCTATATCTCCTTTCTGGCAATTTCATGTGCTCTTACTGTTTCAATTAACACCTCCATGCAGATGTCTCCTAGATCTTTATCCCTTGTCCAACTTATCTACAGAGCTCTAATTTCATATTTTCAACTGTCTACTGAATCCCTTCACCTGGACAATCCTCCTAGTTTTCAAATGCAGCAGTTTAAAAGTGAACAAATAGTTTCACTTATAATATCTTGTCTTCCCAAACAATTCTTCTTCCTAATGTCCTATTAATATTTGTAAAAGAAAACATGCCACTGACATTGGAATAAAGTTCAAAACTGTATCATCTTTTAATCCTCCACCTCTCTCAGTCCCATCTCTAATGAGTCAGCAATGTATAGCATCAATAACATTCAATGAGTACCTTCAATATGGGTCTCTGGGAATGTAGTGTGGAAAATAAGAGAGAGAGAGAGAGAGAGAGAGAGAGAGAGAGAGAGAGAGAGGAACAAACACAAGAACAAGCTCTTACCCCTGATGAGTTTACCATCTAATGGGGAGACAGAGACATTCAGCAAACAATCTCACAAAACAGTTTAAAACCAGGACTGTGAACAGTGCTTCAAAGAAAGCTGTATGCTTCTCTGAGAACTCATTTTAAGGGGAAGACAGAAAAATTATTCATTCATTTGATGACTATATATATACTTTTTGGGGGGGTACTGGGGATTGAACCCAGGGGCATTCCAACTCTGAGCTACACCCACAGCCCTATTTTATTTTTAAACTGGACCTCACTAAGTTGCTGAGGCTGGCCATGAAAAAAAAAATTAAAATCCATAGCCATATTCTTCAGTTTAAGACTAATGTCATCTTTTGACATTAGGAAAAGAAAATACTATAGCCAGAATATTAACATTTTTTTGTGTGTGTGGTACTGGGGATTGAACCCAGAGGCATTCTACCTTCAAGCTACTCCCCCAGCCCAATTTTATTTCTTATTTTGAAACAGGGTCTCGCTAGGTTGATGACTCTCACTACTTGCTGAGGCTGTCCTCGAACCTGTGATGTTCCTGTCTCAGCCTCCCAAGTACTGGGATTACAGGTGTGAGCTATCACACCCGGCTGAATATTAACATTTATAAAATTCTTCATCTACTTCTTCCTTTTTTGTTTCCTAAGTAACTCTTGCTACTCTCTAAGAAATATACCACATTTTATATGCTTACTTTGCAATTTTTTTTTTTTTTTTTTTTTTT
>PVJS01013617.1:0-41784 GCA_004027185.1 Glis glis | reverse complement strand
AAAAAAAAAATAAATAAAATATAAGAAGATATAAAAAAAAAAAAAAATATTTGTCCAATTAATTTTTCAACATATGCGTTGGTGACTATGAGTATCTGTTTTTTAGGGGTACATACAAGCAAAAATATTCAGTCTACTACAATAATTATAGCACCAACCCAGTGCCTGAAGCCACATTGGTACATAGTTCAGTAACTTAAAAACAAACTTTAAAGTAGACAATAAGAACAGAGTTTCATGCTGCCTATCAGTTTTTCTGGTTAATCAAAGGTGGAGAAGATCCTCTATTTTTATATGAATGTCCATTTGCGGATTGTCATCTCTGAATTCTGACTGTAACCTAAAATTCAAAAGAAAATAGAACACAATACCAGTTTCCGCTAGGTAGAATAATGTTATGTTAGGGGGAAAAAAGAAAAGAAAAAGAAAGAAAGAAAAAGAAGTAGCAACCAAGGCAGAAGGAAAGTTGGGTAAGTAGAAGCATGAAAAAGGCCATAGAACCCCCAAACTGGAGACTAACCCAGAGACCAGCACCAAGAAAAGAGTCCAGAAGGTCCAACCTGTGTTGCAAAGGTCAAGGTCCAAACAATAGAGCCCTGGTTCTGCAGAAGCTTCATAGAAAAGTGCAGGATATGGCGGGCTCTCCTGGGCCTGAGGATGCTACCAGGAGACAATCGAGGCCTTGTGCAGCCTGCCTGGTAGAGGGGAGATTCAACTTGGCGTTTGTGCTTATTAGATCATGTGGTTGGCAAACTAAAGAATGAAGTAAGTTGGCGTGGAGGGCCTGCCTGGGGAGGAGAACTAGGTCGGAGGAGTATGGAAGTCACAAAACCCTCCAGTCTCAGCTAGTGCCCTGCCAGTAACCACAGTGCTTCTGAGAGTCCCAGGAGGAAGTGGCACACACGTGTGTGCAGGCCTGCACATGCATACATAAATCTGAAAAAGGAGCTGTGTCAATATAGACACTTAAGGATAATCTTTTTCATTTATTTTTGTTTGTACTGGAAATTGAATCCAGAGGCATTCTACCTCTGAGCTACACCCCCAGCCCCCACTTTTTATTTTTGAAACAGGGTCTTGCTCACTTGGTGAGGCTGGCCTCAAAACTGCGATCCTCCCGTCTCAGCCTTTCTTATATTTGAGCCCCCAAAGAAAGCCCCTTCAATGCATTTTCTCGGATAAAAAAGTTGGCACCAGGCATGGTGGTGCACGCTTGTAATCCCAGTACTTGGGAGGCTGATACAGGGGGATCGCAGGTTCACGGCCAGCCTCAGCTACTTAGTGAGGCCCTCCACAACTTAGTGAGACCCTGTTTCAAAAATAAAAGAATAAAATAGGGCTGGGAGCTCGGAGGTAGAATGCCCCTGGGTTCCATCCCTAGTACCACTAAAAAAAAAAAAAAAAAAAAAGTTGGTTTTTAGGTCCCATTTACTTCTCTTCTAAGAGGATTGCAAAAATACTTTTTTTAAGAGCAGTTTTAGTTCACAACAAAATTGAGAGGAAAGTACAGAGTTCCCATCTCCCCCTCACCCATCTCTCCCAGACTCCTCCACTATCAACACCTTCCCCCCAGAGCATACATCTGTTATACTTGATGGACTTGCATTGACAAATCACCGTCACCCAGAGCCCAGAGTTGACATTTGTGCCTGCTCCTGGTGTTATAATATCATACAGAATAGTCTCACCGCCCTAAAATCCCCCTGTTCTCTGCCTGTTCATCCCTCTCTCCCTGTAACCACGGATGTTTCTATTGTTGCCATCGTTTCACCCTTTCCAGAGTGTCATATAGTTGGAGTCATCAGTGTGTTAGCCTTTCCAGGGTGGCTTCTTTCACTTGGTAATCTGCATTTAGCTTTTCTCCATATACGTTCATGGCTTGATAGCCCATTCCTTCTTAGCCCCGAATAATATTCTATTGTCTGGACAAGAGGATTTAAAAAAATGATATCTTGGTAAATAATGTTTGCCATAATAAAAGGTGACATTTATCTAATACTTACCTGCCAGGTGTTTACATGACCTCATTTCATTCTCATAAGATCCGGTACGAAAGTGATTTATTATTTCCAGCAGGCAGATAAGGAACCTGTCTTAGAGAGGCTCAAGGTGCCCTGAGTCACTTGGCAAATACGTGCAGAGAAAGGCCTGAGCGGGACTCTCATGACTGTAGCGCCTAAGCTCCGCCCACCTGGTCCCCACTTAGACAAGATAAAGATGTCCAGGGCATCCTTCATTCTCCACCAGCCGCTGAAGCAGTTCTGCTCGGTCGCTGCATGTTTCCTGCCTCTGTTTTCTCTTGTTCTCCTCTCAACGCATGGGTTATTAATATCTTAACTCCATTTGTAAAGCAGCTATCTTCCAAGAGCCTGAAATAGGAATCCAGGAGGAAGGATCAAGGTTGGCAGAGGAGCCACGCGTGGTCCTGATAATTCATAGAAGGAAATAAAGTCCCCAGGTCAGTATGTGCACTGCTGGCATATTGGCACCTCACCAAGGGACTCTCTGGACTTTGGCAATCGGCTGGGTGAGTGTTCTTTTGTAAACATATGTGCCCTTCAAATTGACTCTGGGCCTCAGGTTGGGAATGGATGCAAGTTCCTCTCATTAAAGGGAAACTTCCCTCTGTCCTAGAATGGGGTACCAGAGCAGCCTAGCCCAAGGAGGGTCCTTTGCTGAGCTGTTACCTCTGGGCATCCTGCTAGTTAAGGTACTGGCCAGGGATGTATCCTTTCTCACTGGAATGAGAGAAATTGGGAGTGCTTCATGGAAGCATTTATTTATTTATTTTATTTATTATTATTATTTTTTTGCGGTACCAGGGATTGAACCCAGGGGCATTCTAACTCCATGCTACACCCCCGGCCCTATTTTTTATACTTTATTTTGAAACCGGGTCTCACGAAGTTGCAGAGGGCCTCACTAAGTAGAGAGAGAGAGAGAGAGAGAGAGAGAGAGGGAGAAAGAGAGAGAGAGAGCTGAGGCTGGCCACGAACCCGGATCCTCCGGTCTCCGCCTCCCAAAGTACTGGGATTACAAGCGTGCGCCACCACACCCGGCAGAAGCATTTATTTAATTAATTAATTTATTTATTTTTGTGGTATTGGAGGGTGGAACCCAGGGGCCTTCTACCTCCAGGCTATACCCACAGCCCAATTTTATTTCTTATTTGAAAACAGGGTCTCGCTAGGTTGATGAAATTCTCACTACTTGCTGAGGCTGTCCTCCAACCTGTGATCCTCCTGTCTCAGTCTCCCAAGTACTGGGATTACAGGTGTGGGCCACCATGCCCGGCTATGGAAGCCTTTACCCACCCCCACCCCCACCCCCTGCCGGGCGTGGTGGCGCACGCTTGTAATCCCAGTACTTAGGAGGCTGAGACTGGAGGATCCGGGTTCGCAGCCAGCCTCAGCTACTTAGTGAGGCCCTCTGCAATTTAGTGAGACCCTGTTTCAAAATAAAGGATAAAAAATAGGGCTGGGGGTATAGCTCAGAGGTAGAATGCCTCCTGGGTTCAATCCCCAGTACCGCAAACAAAAATAAAATAAAAAAATACCCCCACACACACACCATAAACAGCCATTGCCAGTGAACCTGTGGAATGTAGAAGAGACAGTCATTGCATGGGAAAAATAGAAGGGAAGCAAAGTGTTTTGTGTTCAGGGTGCTGGGAGTTGGGGGTGGGGGAGGGAGGCGCGAGGGCAGCAAATGTGGGTGAACTGTGAAAGTGCCAGAAGGACAGGAGGTGGTGTTCAGCTTCTGCAATTAGCTGAGAGGATTTCAGAAGGCACTGTAGAGTTGGAGCTCCAGCACAGCCATTTAGAAGAAATCGCTTGGACTCCGGGAGGCGTGGGCTTCTGGCTGGCATTCATGGAGGTGCAGACGAGCTATAGAGACATGTGCTCTTCCAGAAAGCTCAAGGAACACCATTCAAGAACAGGGCACAGCTGTGTTGACACACAAGTGGCCATTGTCTTTAGCTGTTCTCAGCTCCTGCCCCATTTAATTTGATCCCGAAGAGGTAATTCTGATGTGTTTACATGCGTCTGTGGGTAAGAGCACGTACACACCAAATGGGCGTTTTTAGTTAATTTCCTAGCGTGGTTTCCATTTCTGCCTCCTTTTTAAATTCTCCGACTTCCGTGCAATACTGATTGAATAATTAAGTTTCTGCACTAACAATTGCGTAATCTGCCCTGTACTTTGCCCAGGAAGAACATCTAGTGATATGAAATTCATTACACATAGTTCATTGGAAGTGAAAAGCTAATTATAGAAAAATGTTCTTCAAGGAGCTATTTATAACCCATCCCAAGTAGGCAGCAGACTACCCATTTCCTGAATGGGCAAGCTTTATTTGATCAGTATACTTGGCTGGTGAGAAAGCTTTTCACAATGGCTCTGGTCGAATGCTTGTATTGCCCATCAACATGATTCTATGATAAAGATTTCATTCCATGTTTTGAATGCACACATGCTATCGCATGTCACTTCAGATTTCTTTCTCTCCAGATAAACATGGGCTTTAAAAGAGGCTTTAATCATGGTAACTTGGCTTGACTGGGCTTGTACAGTCCAGAAATTGGTCATTACAATCACCTTTCCTTTTTATTACATTAGTGAAGCTCAGCTAGATGGTCCAGAGTGTCTATGCTCAGGGTAGATCACTGGGGCTTTTATTTAAAGACTTTTCACTTGGAAATTGAAGCTACCATTGGGCAGAATTTTGTTCTCTTGACCCTTCATAATTCAGAGTAGTGGTTCTCAACATGCGCTCCTTGGACCAGTAATATTGGCATCACCTGGGGATTGGTTAGCCCCCATCTCAGATGGAGCTGGCCCAGCAAACTGTCACCCAGCCTTTCAGGAGATTCTAATGCCTACAAAGCTTGAGATCTGCTGGTGTAGACAGTTGGAGACGGGGCAGGTGATGATGGGGGGTGCTACTCAACTCTCTTATGGTTTGACAGAATCAGGCTTCCTGCTTTAGGCCCTGCGCTCAGAGCTTTGCATGCATTTAATAAATTAATCTTCACAACTACCCACTTCAGGGCAGTTTTCTTATTTTTCCATTTGACGGGTGATAGAATGAAGGCCTAGAGAAGTCGAGTTACTTGCATAAGAGAACACTGCTGGCAAGGAGTGGGTCCCAGAAGGGAAGCACAATACCACCCGATCTGTGCTTTGCGTGCCCGGAGCACCCCACACTTGTGCTGGTTCAGGGATGCGGAGTGAAGTGATTTTCCCATTCACTTATTCCTTCCACTGCTCTGTGTTACTCATTAAATGGCCTACTCATTTCCTCTCTCTTCCTTTCACTCTCCCCCTCCCCCAGGAAAATGAACTGCTTTAACATATGATCACACTATCTTCTCTCTCTTTCTCATTCAGTTCTTCATCAGAGTCTAGTTAGGCCAAGCCTAAATCAGAGGGCTGAGCCAAGTGCGGGTGTTTTCAGGCTGTGGTTCGACCATTGCTCTTAGATAAGGGGCAACTGGCAGAGATGGACCTTAAGCTAAACGGCGTGAGTGCTGGGCTGTGGCTCCGTGCTAGAGCACGTGCCTGGCGTTTACATGCCCCCGCATTTGATTCTTCGCACCACAAAAAGAAGATAAAAAAGCAGAGTTCCAAGGAGGATTTATTAGCCACAGTGGGCTGTGCCGCCGTGCCCGTGGGGGTTCAGGAGCCACCACACAGCAGCGAGCTATGCTAGCCACTGTGCAAATCCAATTTGGTGGGCATTGTCTGAGCCAGTGACTCTCAGGTGGGCACCTCCAGCTTCATAGACCCCGTTTCCTACATGGCAGAGTAAACTCCCAAGTCCTGACTTAGGCAGGCATCCAACATGTGTAGACTTCACAGCTTCTACCAGTCATACCTCCTACTTAAATGTCTCATCTTTTGGGGGGAGATATTGGGGATTGAACCCAGGGGCATTCTACCTCTAAGCCACAATCCCAACCCTATTTTATAGGTTTCATTCTGTAGTCACTGGGCCTCATGGCTGTGGGCTTGTGCTGAAGCAGAATACCATGGCAGGGTGTGTGTGATGGAGCAAAACTGCTCACCCTGCTGGGTGAGGTGGTACACACCTGTAATCCCAGTACTTGGGAGGCTGAGACAGGAGGATTGCAGGTTCCAGAAAAGCCTCAGCCACTTAGCAAGACCCTGTTTCAAAATAAAATAGGGCTGGGGGTATAGCTCAGAGTTAGAACACCCCTGGTTTCAATCCCTAGTACCACAAAAAACTAAAACAAACAAAACAAAACTGCTCACCCCATGGTAGCCAGGAAGCAGAAAGAGAAGGAAGGATCAGACAGGAGAATACCCTTCAATGGCATGCCCCCAGTGACCCACCTCTTCCAACCAGGCCCTCCTTCCTAAAATTTCCACCACCTCCTAAGGGTTCCACCAGCTGGGGACCAAGCCTTTAACACATGAGCCTTTGAGGCCATTCCAGGTCCAAACCAGAAGGGGATGATCCACAAGGTGGGAAGGTGCCTTTGCCAGGTAAGTCAGGAGGAGGCGATGTATTTTGTTGCAAGACATGAATATAACCAAAGGACATTCCGCTTAGAACCCCCATGGTCCCCAAGAATTCCAAGCAATCTTCTCTTCCAGCTGCATTTGTAGACCTGTGGGGGAAGACCAAGGGAACGTTGCACACTTTCATTAGAATAGAAATGAAATGTGGGATAAGGCAGGAACCAAAATGAGAGCCACACTGGTTGCTCAGTAACCTTGGAGTTTATGGCCAGAGCCACCTGGGTACCCCGGGAATGTTTGTGTCCCTGCCCATTCCCTCGGGTCTCAATAGATGGGAGATTTGGGGTGCGCACCTTTATTGTCTGCCTTCACCCCAGTGAACATCTCTCCTCTGGCTGATGTGCCATTGAGCCGTGATTAAGTATGGCATCTGGACTCTTCATCTATGATAACTGAAAAGATAGGTAGAAGCTACTCCAGTGTGCTGTAGCCGTAGAGAGAAAATAAAGGCAGGCCGATTTTTAGAAATGCAGTTGGACTTAAGTCCTGCCACACACACGCCCACAATGTCTGTACCTCCCACTCTGCAATGGGGGATCCAGGAGAAGGTTCCAGTAACCACTGGGAAATAATAGTTACTCAGCCCCTTGGTGTGCAGGGCCTGGGCTACCCAGTGGGGCTTCTGGAATAGAGAAGTCGTGTTTCCATCCATGTGCTTGGGTCAAAAGGAACAGGGCCCTGCATGGTGTGGAGGTCGCCCCTGTGCTCTGGGCTGAATTTATATCCTTCATCTATATTTAGCCTTCATCCCTTCTGAGAACACAAATCGTTCACTCTGTCGTTAATGGGAATGCTGTTCTCACCCCAATGGGAGGAAAAATGCCCAGAGACATGTTTAATGGATTATTTTTTTTATATACTCAAAATCATCGCAAGTGATTTTCTGCTCCCAAAAAAAGACATGTTGATAACTTTTCCATATGGTAGTTTTCTGCTAGGATTGTTAGTGGCTTGGCAATTTTTAATATTAAATTCCTAATGGTAAGCAGAATTTCATCCAGTTTTAAATCTGTAAGACCTGTTAAGTTTTCAGAGAAATGATGATTTATTTTCTCTTTGTTCAGACTAAGAAGGTAACTATCTCTGTCCACTGCGATTATCTGAATGTTTGCATCCTGTCCAAATTCTTTTGACTTAAAAACTAACTGTTGCCATGCAATGACTGGGCATATGAATGGGGTACGATGTGGTATGTCAGTTTATATTGAAATCCTCACCCCCAAAAGTGCTGGCGTTAAGAGGTAAGGCCTTTGAGAGGTGATTTGGCTCTGGGCGTGGAGCCCACTTGAATGGCATTACTGATATTATAAAAGTGGCCCAGTAGGGCGTGGTGGTTAAACCCAGTATGTGGGAGACAGGAGGGTCACAGGTTCAAGGCCAGCCTCAGCAACTTAGGGAGACTCTCAGCAACCTAGTGAGATGCTGTTTCAAAATAAAATTTTAAAAAAATTGGAAAAGGGCTGGGGGTGTAGCTCAGAGGTAGAATGCCCCTGAGTTCAATCCCCAGTACCTCCGCCCCCAAATCAACCCAAGAGAGACCCCTGGCCCCTCCCACCACGTGAAGAGTAGCAAGAAGGAGCCATATGACCCAGGAAGTGGGCCCTCACCAGACACAAACCCTGCCGGCACCTTGATCTTGGCTGTGCTGTCTCCAGAAACTGGGAGAAATAAACTTCTTTTGTTTATAAGCCTCCCAGTCTATGACATTTTGTGATGGCAGCCCGAAAAGACTAAGACAGCCCCCAGATCCTGCACATGTCCTATCTTTGCCTACGTGGCTTGAGGCTCACAAAAGATCTGGGGCGCAGACTCCAAGGCACCCGACAGGCATGCCGCTCGCACGGTTCAGAGACTCAGGCATTGCATTTCCCCAAATTACCTTCTCCAAATCCAATAACATTCTGTGCGTCAGCGTTGCCAGGGCAAAGGCAGCCAGGCCCAGGATAGAAACCTTTTTTTCCACGCAGAAATGACTCTCACACAAGCAGGCCCACTTCCCTGCCCGACAACAGGCTGTCTCACACAACCGAAAAATTCAAAATGCCTTCTCCTAAAAATATCAAAGAAGACTCTTGCAAAAAAAATCGCTTAGTATCACTTCTCTCTGCCCTGTGGATGGCATTCACAGCAGAAGGAATTACATTTAGGCAGGGAATAGAAACAGTGAAGATGATCCTAAGAATGGTTTGAGCTCTGGAACTAACCCACATATGCGTGATGTCTGCCTGACATGCATGCACCTCTTCAGCCCACGGTTTCCAGAACTTTCGACATAAGGTGCAACCCTCCCATCGGAATGGTGAATTCTCATTCGTAAGAGGCAGCGGATGTATATGTGACAAGTCTGAAAGATTAACCAATGTAGCAGGTGCATGAAAACCGGTCTTTTCAGATGCAACTTTTGTGCACCCCTTCATGTTGATGACTTTTTTCTTTCCTACTTGCCTCTAAATAAATGAATTAAGTCATTTTTTTCAATTCAAGGACTGAGGCAAAGGGATGTTTTTGAAGTCTTGGTGATATGTGTGTACATTGGATGCCGGATGTGCTCGTGCCAGGTCTTCTGGTGGGGCCGGTCTCTTGGAAGGCGGCAGGTGTTTCTACCTATGCTGGAGCCTTGTCAGTGTCCCCTCAGGGTCCGAAGTAGAATGAGCAAGATCAGACTTACTTCCATGAGCAGCCTGACAAAGCCGTTTCCTGACAGGACAGCTCTTCCTCATGTGTTTTTTGTTTGGTTTTGTTTTTAGTTGCTTTTCATAAATATCACCAAAATTCAAGAGAATGTGAGTTCATTAAAAAGAGACTATTCATAATGATGGTTCTATGTTACATCTGCATATATAACCATCCTGTGGGCTAGGTTTAACTATCCTCAATTTATAGATGAGGAGAGTGAAGTTCAGAAAGGTTAAGCGACTCATGTAAAGCCACACAGCAGCTCTACAGTTCACTGCTGGTCTTGTGACCCTCAGGAGGAGGTTCTTCCCCCACACATCTCATGCCATTGGCATAAAGCTATGGACCACAATAGAAGCAGGTAGGAGGTTTGATACCAGGGTGGTGTGTGTGTGTGTGTGTGTGTGTGTGTGTGTGTGTGTGTGTGTGTGTGAAGGGCTCATGCAAGTTTTATGAATTTTACATAGATGTATATATGCTAATTCAACCTCAGTGCATGGCAGGTGGGATGTTCCCTTCCTTCCTTCCTTCCTTCCTTCCTTCCTTCCTTCCTTCCTTCCTTTTCCTCTCTATTTTTTCCTCTCTCTCTCTCTCTCTCTCTCTCTCTCTCTCTCTTCCTCCCTCCCTCCCTTCCTTGGTACTGGGAATTGAACCCAGGGATGTTCTACCTCTGAGCTACACCCCCAGTCCTATTTTATTTACTATTTTGAAACAGGATTTTGCTAAGGTACTGGCCTCGAACCTGTGATCCTCCTCTCTCAGCTTCCCAAGTACTAGAGTTACAGGCTCACGCCACCACGCCCAGTGGGGATGCTGCCTTTTCAATTGAGATCTTACAACGTGGTAAGTTACCTTGTCATTATCTTCGTTTTACCTTAACAAAGCCAGGGTAGCCAGGGAGGCAGGCCCGATTGTGCATGTTTTTTTATGTGCCACACTGGGCCGACTGGCGAGATGTCTGCAGAGACTCAATGCTCCAGAGACCTAGGAAACGCTGCTGAGCACAGGATGAGGTCAGACGCTACGAAGCGTGACTAGTGCCTCACTCTGCCCACCAACCCTCATTCCGGACTGGCGTTTCCATTTGTCATCCCTTGTCACTGATCAGTAAAGTGAAGAAGGGAATCGTGTGGCTTGCCCAAGGTCCTTTAGAGTGTGAGTGGTCCAAGGGACCTGGGAGATCCAGCTGGCCAGGTCTGGATGAACCCCATGGATGCAGGGGACATCTTCCGTGTTCAACCCCCAGAGGGATGGACCCTCCGGCCTGGGGCAAAACTTTGGGAAAGGGGCCAAGAGCTGGAGGAGGGGAGCGGGCATGGGGACGGGCTATGGAGTGGGACACCAGGGTGGGGGACCAGGTCCTATTCAGAGTGCAGAGTTCACTTGTCCCTGCAGCCTCCAGTATGGAGTGTTGGTGACACAAGGGACACCCTGCGGCTTCCTCAGCATGCCCCTGGCAAATGATTTCTTCTTTTAGGAGCTTCTACCAGCTGTGATGTGGACAATGTTGGGAGAGACACAAGTCACTCAGGGGCCCCTCAGCACACCTGGCTGGGCAGTGGGAAGGAAGGGCCATGCGACAGCCTTGTACCATGGGAAATACTGTTTCCTGGCCCTTAGGCACCCGATGCTCTGATGACTGTCAAAGGTGAGGGTGAATCCTCCCTCCACCCCAACCAAGAAAAGGTGGCACCAAAGATTGAGAGGGTGTAGGCATCCAGGAACCAAAGAGGAGCCCAAGTCTCTGTCGCTCCAGGATACAAAGCAAAATACAGCCATTGTCAGAGAACTGGTAGACACCTGGCTGAGCCTAGAAGGTCAGGGGGATTTGGAGAGGTGAGGTGAGATAGGTTGAAGTATTTTAAAAACTCTTCGTGGAGCCACGCGTGGTGGCGCATGCTTGTAATCCCAGTACTTGGGAAGCTGAGACAGGAGGATTGCAGGTTCATGGCCAGCCTCAGCTACTTAGTGAGGCCCTCTGCAACTTAGTGAGACCCTGTTTCAAAATAGAGAATAAAAAAATAGGGCTGGGGTGTAGCTTGGAGGTAGAATACCCCTGCGTTCAATCCCCAGTTCTGAAAAAAAAAAAAAACCCAAAACAACAACAAAACCTCTTCGTATTTAGACTGTCAGAGAACATCACCCGTTATATTCATTCCCTTGTTCCTCGGGGCTGCTATGATAATTAGTACAAAGTTGTTCTAGGAACTAGAATTTCAAAATCAAGGTGACAGCAGGACCTTGCTCCCTCTAACAGCCCTTGGGGGAGGATTCCTCCTTGCTTCTTGCTAACTCCCAGTGGATGGGTGGCAATCCTCGGGTATTCAGCTTGCAGAAGCATCATTACAGTCTCCACCTCTGTTGTCACATGCTCTTCTCTCAGTGAATGGCTTTGTGTCCAACCTCCCTTATCTTTTTCTCAAGAGGACGCCAGTCTCATTGGACAAGGGTGCCCTTTGCACATGAGCTGAGTAGCTCTCTCCACCACACGCTCCCCGCCATGATGTTCTGCCTCACCAGAGGCCCAAGTGATGAGGCCAAGCGACCAGGGACCAAGTCTTCTGAGACCATGAGCCAAAATAAGCCTTTCCTCTTTTAAATTGATTATTATTGTTGTTGTTGTTGTTATTTGGTACTAGGGATTGAACCCAGGGGCATTCTACTACACCCCAGCCCTTTTTATTTTTTTTAATTTGAAACAGAATCTCACTAAGCTGCTGAGGCTGGTTTCGAACCTGCGATCCTCCCGTCTCAGCCTCTCAAGAGGTGTGTGCCACCGCACCCAGCTATCTCAAGTATTTTGTCACAGTGATGGAAATAAGACTAACACATAGCCTAATGAATTAAGGAACTTTATTTAAGGATGATAATGAGCTCATCTCAATTTGAGTGCATCTGCAAAGACCCTATTTCCAAATAAGGTCAAACTCACAGACACTGAGGGTTAGGACTTGATCATATCTTTCGGTGGGGGGGGGGGTCACAATCTACCCAGCAACAACGACAAAAATTTTTAAATTATTTTTCAATACTGTGAACAGAGTACAAGGGACAGTTTCATATGCTGGGAATCACAATGGAGTTTTTTTTGGTGAATAAAAAGATTAAAGGTGTTCACCTTAGGTAGGAAAAAGAAAAAAATATGCAGTAAGTCCATTTTAAGTTCAGGTATGGGTGAAGAGATGATTGCAGTAACTGAAAAGATAATAAATTGTGTTTTAGGACTTCTCACAGTTACCTAAAGCTTGTCTCATGAATCTTGACATCTCGAGCAATATGATTATTCACTCGGGGAAGTAAACATGGTTTTGTAAAAAAAAAATAATTTGCTAGCAAGACAGTCCTTTGTCATTTGACACTGAATAGAAAACACAACATGGAAGCTGGGCATGATATCGCATACTTGTCATCCCATTGGGAGGCTGAGACAGGAGAATCGCAGATTTGAAGACAGCCTCAGCAAGTAGTGAGACTCATCAACCTAGTGAGACCCTGTTCCAAAATAAAAAATAAAAAATAGGGCTCAGAGGTAGACTGTCCCTGAGTTCAATCCTCAGTACCCCCCAACAGGAAAAAAATCCTGTCACTGATGATGGTGACTAATCAACATTGAATCTGATTTAAAGTCTTGCAATTAAAACAGTTTATGTGGCTAAGCAAAGCTCCTTAATTCATTAATTTAGGTCTGAGATTTCTGTTGCTGTGGCAATATACCTGAGATAATCAATTTAAAAGGAGGAAAGGTTTATTTTGGCCCATGGTTTCAGAGGTTACAGTCCACGATCGCTTGGGCCTGTGGCGAGGCGGAACATAATGGTGAGGAGCCTGGTGAATGAAACTACTCACTTCCCGGCAGTAGGAGGCAAAAAAGATAGATGAAGGGACTGTAGTCCCGATAGCCCCTTCAAGGGCATGCCCCCAGTGACCCCCTTCTTCCAACTAGACCCCACCTCCTAAGCTCTACCACCTCCCATTAGTACCACTAGCCGGGGACTGAGTCTTTGGGGGACATTTAAGATATATTATATATTCAGCTATATATTATATATTCAGCTTCCTTAAAAATAAGATAAACTGTAAAGCACAGCACCCAAATAAATAAAGTGCTTTTCAATTTAAGTGATTTATTTCACAATTTCCTTTTAAGGCTAATTTCCTTCTTCGGTGGAGATTCATGTTCTTGATTTCAGATTTTTCTCATTCGAAAGAGGGAGGCTAACCTATTCTGTTTGTACAAGTGGGCAGCATTCCTTTTAAAAGAGAATCAGCTGGGCGTGGTGGTGCACATTTGTAATCCCTGTACTTGGGAGGCTGAGACCGGAGGATCTGGGTTCTCGGCCAGCCTCAGCTACTTAGTGAGGCCCTCCGCAACTTAGTGAGACCCTGTTTCAAAATAAAGAATAAAAAATAAGGCTGGGGGTGTAGCCCGGAGGTAGAATGTCCCTGGGTTCAATCCCCAGTACTGCCAAAAAAAAAAAAAAAAAAAAAAGAGAAGAGAATCACCGGGTTGGTGGTTCACACCTGTAATCCCGGTACTTGGGAGGCTGAGATGGGAGGATTGCACGTTCGAAGTCAGCCTCAGCAACTTAGTGAGACCCTCGGCAACTTACCAAAACACTGTTTCAAAATAAAACATAAAATACGGGGGTGTATCTCAGAGGTAGAATGTATCTGGGTTCTCTCCCCAGTATCACAAACAAACAAAACAAAACAAAAGAGAATCATCAATGACTAGGAGATGTGTTCTGAAAACAATGGCTGGATTCAGGAGGACTGGGCAACAGAGTTGGCTGCGAGGAATGGGAGAGGGATAAAAGGGAGTCATGCTTCGGGCTCCTAGAAGTGGGTGCTAGATAGATAGATGCCTGATGTTGGGATGACCAATTATGAAGAGAATGTAGGTGCCCTTACTAGAAAGGAAGACAATGGGAGGAATGGACTGGAGCAGGGGTGGATTAGAAGATGAGGGCTGCATTGTGGAGATACTGAGCCCAAGTCTTCAGATGGTGTGAGGAGATGGATGAGCAAAACGGGGGTTTAGGAGTGAGGTCAGGGTGGGATGCTGGTCAGGAGGTACCTGCAGGAAAAGTGGACACAACAGGAGACGGTGAACTGTCTGACAGAGACTGTGCACAGAGAGAAAGGAAGTTGGCTCTGTGCAGAACACAGGGACTGTCCACATTTAAGAGATGGTGAGTGCAATGGTCTGAATGTTTCTCCTCTCCCCCAAGACACATGTATTAAAACCCAATGTAATAGCATTGGATGTGGGCTTTGGGAGGTGATTAAGTTTTGAGGTGGAGCCCTCATGAGTGGGATTAATGAGTTTATAAGTGGAGGCCAGAGAATTAGCGAGTTCTTACTGCCAGGTGAGGGTACAGTGAGAAGTAGTCCATAAGCCCGGGGTGGGTCCACATCAGAACCCAACCATGCTGGTCTCAGACTTTCAGCCTCCAGAACCGAGAAATCAATTTCTGTGGTTTATAAGCCATCCTGTCTCTATTTGCTACGCCTGCCCATCTGAGTCTGTTTTCTGTTGCTCTAACAGAATACTTCAGACTTGGGTAATTTATACACAATAGAATTTTATTTGGCTCATGGTTCTGCAGGTTGGGAAGATCAAGATCAAGGGGCCACAGCTGGTGAGGGCCTTTGTGCTGTGTGACAACTTTGCAGAAGGCACCACTTAGTAAGAGAGCGGGGGGAAGGGGGCTGAACTTCCTTCTTTCATTTCTAACCCACTCCAGTGATAGCAGCTTTAATCCATTCAGGGAGGCAGAGTCCTCCTGACCTAATCGCCTCTTAAAGGTCCCACCTCTCATCACTGTTACCATGGCGACTACATTTCAACATGACTTCTGCAGGGAACACTCAAACCATTGCACTGCTTGCGTGGACTAAGACAGCGGGGGATGGAGGAGCAGAGGCGAAGCGTGGGATGAGGCTCAGTGAAAGCTGGTGTCTGAACTTAAACCCCACTCAGTGCCAGGAAAATCCAGATAAGATTGATTGTGTGAGGAACAAGGGACTGGGGATGGACCCAGCTGCAGGAAGGGAAGAGAGGACAGGGCTGGCAGAACAGAAAGTTCTTAGTGTCCCCAAATTCTCCAAGAGCAGAGTGGGGACTGCAGGTGGTCCCTCAGACATGACTGCCTCTGGGAGGCATGAATTTGGGATGATGGAAAGTGGGGTGTCTAGGGAAAAGCATCTTGTCGGTTTGGGGAAGAAATATGAATCGCATAGCCTCATGGTTTTAAGATCCCAACTCTGCTATATTTGTCAGTTGGGCAATTAATTCCCTTAAGTTAACTGATATTAGTTTCCTCATCTGTAAAATGGCAATAAGATCTTGCCATTGGCATGAGAATGCATATCCAGTGCCAGGGGTGTGGTAGCTATTAGCAACAGCATCAGCAATAGCGGCAGTACAGCTGTGAAGGACAGACACAAGTTTGGGGTGGGATGTATCAGTCAGGCTAACACCAGATATACTCAGTAACAAACAACCTCAAATTTCAGTGACTCCCAGTAACAAAGTTCTATTTTTCACTCGAGTGGCAAGTCTGTCATGTGTTGGGTTGGGGCTCTGACTCTTGTCTTCATTCTGGAACTCAAAGCCTCTGTCTGGTGGTCATTGTGGCAGAGGAAAAAAGACTGGATGCTAAAGAGCATGGTAGCTTTTACAGCTTCTGCCCGGCAGGAGCCCATGCCGCTTTTGCTCACACTTCGCTGGCCATTGTCACATGGCAGAGCCTGAGTTCAATAGAAGAGGGAAGTGTAGTGTTCTCACAGGTGAGGGCATCTAATGTTGGTAGCCAGTAACTCAGCTGACCACAGAGAGAACTCGTCAGTGGAACTGATACCAGCTGGGAGCCTGGCCACCCATACAAGTCAGTAACTGGGTTTTCCAGCCTGGGACAGGGAATCAGAGTGGGTCCAGCAGGATTGCTCCTGAGCCTGGGATAGCATGAGCACAGGATGGGGAAAGAGTGGGGTAAGAATAGGATGGGGCAGACATGGGGAGGCTGGGAAAATCCACTCCAGGAAGAAGAAAAACCAGGATAAAGAGATTAAGACATTAGTGACCTTAAGATGGAGAAGCGAGGGGTGACATGTAACCCAATCGCCTGACCTAAACTGTCACTGGCCCAGCAACCCTGGCCTTCCTTGACAGATTAGCAATTGTGCTGAGTGAACAGGAGGCCAGGTCAGATGGAAGAGAACCACAGGACGAGGGGCAGCCCAGCCTCCTGTATTTTCTCTTGGAATCATCTTTGCTTCCTTAGGGAAATTGTACTCTTTGTTAGCCTTCTATTTCTGAACTGTTATATTCATTGATTCACTCAACAATATTAGTTGAGTGCCAAGCCTTGCCCCAGGCCTGTGGCCTTGAGCAAAATAGTTCAGTGAGAACTCAGAGGAGCCCCAGGGCTTTACAGAGAGAACCATCGCAGCCAGGGAGGGCTTATTTCTCCCAGCACCAGGTTCACAGAATCAGGGATAAGAAGTTCCCAGGACTCACCAGTGACAAAGTGTCATGCAGACCCAAAGGGGAGAGTTTTCTGCTTTCTGATTATTTGCTGCATTTTACTCTGCCCCAAGGTATCTCCTTGAAATATACAAATCTTTTGGGAACAAACTCTGGTCTATTTAGAGCAGTTTTGGGATAGAGTAATTTCAGGTCCCCCTTCTATCCAGTTTGATAAAGGAACTAGTTGGAAAGTCTATCATGAGCATTTTAGTCAGGTTTTTGTTTGTTTGTTTGTTTGTGGCCAAAATGCCTGACAAGCACAACTTAGAGGAGGAAAGGTTTATGGGCTCATGGTTTTTGAGGTTTCAAAGGTTTCAGTCCATGGTTGGCTGGCTCCAAGGCTCACCTCACCCAGGCTGGGAGGGTGCAAAGACAAGACCCCAAGATTGAGGGGGAAAAAAGGAATGATGTTGGGCAGGTAGCATTCAAAGAGATGGAAGAAGTATAAATGGTCCCCGACTTACAATGGTCTAACTTATGGTATTTATTTTATGATTGTGCAAATGCAAGGCACATTCAATAGAAACCATACTTCAAATTTTGGATTAGGGTGTTTTCCCAGGCTAAAGACTTGCCTGTATTATCCTCTCTAGTGATGCTGGAGTGGTGGTAGTGAGCCACAGCTCTCAAGCAGCCTCACAATCACGAGGGGAAAACAACTGATGGTCTGCAGTGAGCTGTGTTACTGAGCTGTGATGTTTGACAGGTGAGGTGGATTCAACGCAGTTTTGACTTAAAATATTTTCAACTTGCAGTGGGTTCTTCAGGATGTAACATCCCCATTGTAAGTCGAGGAGCATCCATGTTTTGATGAGTTCAACAGACAAGTACTGTGTATGTGTTTATTCTGTGACCTGTGTAAACAAGACACAGCAGAGACAGAGGAGTGAATGAATGATCCACAGCTGTGGTTTCAGGAGGCACCATTTTCAAAGACACAGGAAGGGACCACACAAGAAGACACCGCTCGTGACAGCAGGGGACATTCAGTGCTCTGCAAGAGGTGAGCTGGGAGGACCTTAAACAAACACTTGAGCTCCATCCTGACTATCACTGGGAGCCACTGGCTGGGCTCAAACTGAGGAAGGACCTGGCCCCATTGGAAGTTTATTTCTTAGTGTTTCTGCTTGAGTGATTGTAGATGCTGAATGGTGATACCCCCCCCCCACAAAAAAGGTGTCCATGCCCCCAGAGCCTGGGAATGGGACCTGATTTTTTTTTTAAGTGGATCCTTTGTAGATGGAATGAAATGAAGGATCTTGAAATGAGACCAACCTGGGTTAGGGTGAAGCCTAAATCCAATGACAAGTGTCCTCATAAGAAAAGAGAAGGGAGAAGACACACAGAAGGGAGGAGCCATGAGAAGATGGAGGCAGAGGAGGGAGCTCTGCAGCCCAAAGCAGTGATCTTTCCAGCATAAAATTCTGAACGTGTTGATTCTCCCAGCTTCAGGGTGCTCAGGCTCTCCACTGTGTGTGGGTAGTCATGCTTCCAGTACCACCCACATGGCCCTTCCCATCCCGCCCCCCTTTTCTCCATCCCTTCTCCTCCCTGCGTTCTGGTCCCAGCTCTGGTGAGCCATCTGCAGGCTCCTGGGACTCTGCATTGCCCTGCCCCCCCCCCCGCCATGGCTGCCTCCTCAGCCTGGAACGTTCTGTTCTTCCCCACCCACCTCCCAACTTGCCTTCTCCCAAACCTTGCTCTGCCCAGAGAGCTCCTAAGGATCTCTGTGGTCTCAGCCTGGCTGTCACCTTGTCCAGGAAGTCCTTCTCCACCACCCAGGCCTGTGAGGATGGGCTGCCAGAGCACCTGTCACACGGGACTGAAATGGCCCTTTTCTAAGTCAGTTCTCAGAGGAAGGCAATCCCAGCACCAGCTGCATGGTGGGTGCTCCAATGTAATTTGTTGAATGAATAGATCAGACATGAGCACAACCTGAGTTAGAGATCATGGTGCTGGAGGTGGTAAGAGATATGGGGAGGGAGAGTACACAGGGCTTGGTGGCTGGCTGGAGGGGAGGCACATGATGGCAAAGGACACCCCTGTGGTTCTGACTCATATCCAGGGGAGGGGAATGTC
The DNA here is from genome assembly GCA_004027185.1 of Glis glis. Lineage (NCBI taxonomy): Eukaryota > Metazoa > Chordata > Mammalia > Rodentia > Gliridae > Glis > Glis glis. The sequence continues at coordinate 22,952 of PVJS01013617.1, read as the reverse complement.
ACTGAGAGATGGAAGACAAAGATGGCAACAGATTATTGATGTGGGCAAGTCAGCCAAGAATTCACAGAGCCCTTGATTTCTGCACAGTCAGGGAAATTGTGTGTGGGTGAGTCTACACTGCTCAAAAGTGAATCTCTCCCTGTTAAAATGGCAGGACCACAAAGTGTCTCACACAGAAAGGAGGCAGGAATCTTTAAAGTGAGTAACTGATAGCCATCTGCGGGTGGACAACAGGTCAAGGTTCCATGAGTGTCCCAGGTAGCAGGTACAGAGAAAGCCCCCAGCACAGCCTCACCCAGATGACCCCAGAGCTAACCTTTGGTTGACTCACCCCCTGGTGTGGACTGTACCCTGCCTATGCTCAGCAACTTGGAAGGAGCTAGGTACCAGCAAGAAGAGAGTGAGTCCTCTGGCATGGTGGTGTGATAATATAGCCTATTAACTCAAAAATAAAATTTTACTTTTAAAACCTATGATCTTTAAAAAAGAAAACCATAAGGATGATGGGTGCGGCGGCACATGCCTGTAATCCCGGTACTTGGGAGGCTGAGACAGGAGGATCACAGGTTAGAGGTCCATCTCAGCAACTTAGTGAGACCCTCATCAACTTAGTAAGACCCTGTTTCAAAATAAAAAGGGCTGGGGGCATAGCTCAGATGTAGAATGTCCCTGAGTTCAACCCCCAGTACAAAAATAAATAAATAAATAAATAAATAAATATAAATACAATGGAATATTAATCAGCCTTAAAAAGAAGGAAATTCTGACACAGGTTACATACAAATGGCATGACCACAAAGTGTCTCACCCAGAAAGGAGGCAGGAATCTTTAAACTGAGTAACTGACAGCCATCGGCGGGTGAACCTTTAGGATATTGTGCTAAGTGAAAAAAGCCAGTTACAAAAAATATAAATACTGCACAGTTCCACTTGTCTGAGGTACCTAAAGTCATCAAATTAATAGAGACAGAAAATAGAATGCTGGGAGAAGGGGAAAATGAATAGTCAGTGTTTAATGGGTGCTGGGCTTCTGTTTGGGAAGATGAGAAAGTTCTGGAGCTGAATGGTGGTGACGGTTGCACAGCTATGTGAATGTACTTACTGCCCCTAAGCCGTACTCCTAAAAATGGTTAAGATGGTAAGTTTTATATTATGTGTATTTTGCCACAATAAAAAAATTGGAAAGAAATATATAACACTTTTTTTTGAAGAGCTAGAGTATACACATTCCTACCCAACACCGGCTTTCTTTAACAAATGAAGGAGAGGAAAAGATAACTCTGAGCATCGTGGAAAGAACCTGAGGATTCTCTACAGTGTATATTTAAAAACAACATTTAAATGTAGATGGAAAAAAGAAAGGAGAAGTTGGATTGAGGAACAGAAGAGCAAGGGAAGACACAGATGTACCCAGACCAGCACTCTCCCCTTGCCCACAGAGTGCTGAGGGATAGGGGTTAAATCCTACTGGGTTCTCTTTATTTAGTATTTATAGTTCCTAGTGTTCTTATCTATGCTTTACTACTTGTACTACTTGTTATATTATAATGTAATTATTTGCTATTAGAGGTGTTGAATGAGCTGGTGACTGGGTGAACTCTGGAGTTAAAGCCCCTCTTGGTAGAGTTCAGGGCCCACCCCAGAGTCACAGACCGTCAGGGCTCACCATAAGACTTTCTGCGATGATGAAAATGTTCATATGGTGGTCACGGAACACTGGAGATGTGACGAGTGGGACTTAGGAACTGAATTCGAAATTTTATTTAAATTTATACTCAAACAGTCATGTGGATAGAGGTTACCATTTTGGACCGGACAGGCTAGATCTGAGGTCAAGAGTGGGTGTGCCCAGGGAGTACCTGCTAGAACTCTCCAGATGGTTTTGGCCTGGTTGTAATCTGTTACTGAAGCTATAGTGAGTCCGACTCCCTTTTAGAATCATTAGAAAATGATTGATTCTGTAGGGTGGAGCTCTGGGGAGGGCAGCGGAAACTAAGGCAGCCTTTTAAAATCAGGTTCTATGAGAGGATTAAGCCCTACAGAACATAAAGGGGGGATGACCCTTCTCCATGTTTCTAAGAGTGATACTTAGCAAAAGAGGATGCTCTAGGTTCTGTGAATGTCTTGGGACCTTACGGCTTACTTTTCGCCCAGAACCAGGGTTGAGAGGGACTGTTCTAAAGAGAAGGTTCTGAGCTGGGCGTGGTGGCGCACGCTTGTAATCCCAGTACTTGGGAGGCTGAGACAGGAGGATCTGGGTTCGGGGCCAGCCTCAGCTACTTAGGCCCTTTGCAACTTAGTGAGACCCTGTTTCAAAATAAAGAATAAAAAAACAGGGCTGGGGGTGTAGCTTGGAGGTAGAATGCTCCTGGGTTCAACCCCCAGTACCACACACACAAAAAAAAATAAATAAAGAGAAGGTTCTAAAAAGTAAACATGATGTACCAAATCTAACCTTCTCATTCCTTCCAAGGGCATTTTTCTTACAACACTGAAAACATAGCAGGTATCAGAATGAGTGACAACTTAGGAAATGCCAAGTCCCCTGACAGAGGCCTTGCCCAATGACACGTGGTATCATCCAGTTTTAGCCAACCGTGATCCCTCCAGAACACTAGAGGGACCTGATTTCCTGGACAACCATGTCAGGCCTCGCAAGAATGCGCTAGAACAAACGTAACCTTTGAAGAGCTTACAAGTACCGACAGAGACACAGAATGCAGGTCTTGTTTGGCATCTAAAACCTATCCTGAGAACTTATGTATAAATCAATTTGTATCTTTAAGCCAGTACATAGCTTACATTTTAAACAGAATATAGAAGTGTGTATATATATTATATATATATATATATATATATATGATTCAGACAGTAGAGAACTAGAAAGTCAACTAAACACAGAAAGTTTAAGTCCTTTTCCCTTCTTCCTCAATTCCCTCTTTAAAAAGAAGGAATTAGCTGGGCATGGTGGCACACATTTGTAATCCCAGTACTTGGGAGGCTGAGACTGGAGGATCTGGGTTTGCAGCCAGCCTCAGCTACTTAGTGAGACCCTGTTTCAAAATAAAGAATAAAAAAATAGGGCTGGGGGTGTAGCTCGGAGGTAGAATGCCCTGGGTTCAATCCCCAGTAGCACAAAAAGTAAATAAATAAATTTAAAAAAATAAAAAGAAGGAATTGTGTATTATAATTGCATATGTAATTACATATTATGTTTTCTTGATTCCTTCCAGAAATTAAAGAAATTCACCTATATTTATAACTGTCCATGTTCATGCACACACTCATATACATATAATTTATAGGGAGATAAAATACATAGGCATCAACACTGGCTTTTTACTCTCTGCACATGAACACAGCCCTCCTTCTTTGTCCTGGCTGTCTAGAATTCCATCCTATGGTGTTGTGGGTTCAGTTGTGTCCTCCTGCTAAAAACAAATGTGATCTCAGTACCTTAGAATATGACTTTATGTGGAGACAGGGTTTCTACAGAGATAATCAAGTTAAAATGAGGTCATGAAGGTGGACCCTCATTTAAATGACTGGTGTTCTTATAAAATGGAGAAATTTGGACCCAGAGAGAAGATGATGTGAAAAGAATAGGTAGAAGATGAGCATCCACAAGCCAAGGATAAAGACCCGAAAAGAAACCAACCTTGCTGACACCTTGATCTTAGACTCCCAGACCCCAGAACTGTGAGACAAGACTGGGTAAGCCCCCCAGTCCATGGGACTTTGTTAGGGGACCCTGAACAAGTGCACTATAATTTATTTTACTAATCTCTTTGATGGACACTTTGACTTCAAAAAATATTTTTACTGTATTAGGCAACTGTAATTAAAAAAAAAATCCTTCCAGTAAGTTCTTTTTTGTAGGACAAACAATTCTTTGGAGGGTTACGAATGCTTATCTATTCACCTTTTCAGATTGGATTATTCATATTTCAACACATTGAGCTTTCTTTTTTTTTCGTGGTACTGGGAATTGAACCCAGGGACATTCTACCTCCAAGCTACACCCCCAGCCCTATTTTTATTCTTTATTTTGAAACAGGGTCTCACTAAGTTGCGGAGGGCCTCACTAAGTAGCTGAGGCTAGCCCCGAACCCGGATCCTCCTGTCTTAGCCTCCCAAGTACTGGGGTTACAAGCAAGTGCCACCACGCCCGGCTTTTGAGCTTTCTTAAGGTGAGTCCTCCTGTCAACAAGGTGCCCGAGCAGTAGATGCAGGAGTGCAGAGACTGAGATTTCATCCTTCACAGTGAGGTCATGAGTGAAAGTGACATTAGTAGGGTTCTTTTGGTTGCAAGTGATAGAAAATCCTCTTGGACTAGCCTAGAGGAGAAAGGAAACTAATTTAAAGAGTGGGTGTCTTGTAGGATCTAAGCATAGCTGGTCTCCAGGGAAGTCTGGATGGGGGACCCAGATACCATCAGGGTTCTTTCCCTCTGTCCATTTGATCAATTCGCCCTGTCTTCCAGAGATCAGCTTCCGGGGCATTGGGAGGACTCTGGTGGGCTCGGCTTGGGTCAGGTGGTCACACCGGGACCTACCCTAGTAGGCAGTCACTGTGTGCTAAGCTTCGAGCAATCTTGGGATCCACTTGGATGATGCGCGTGGAGTAGGGTGGGGGTGAGGGGCTGTCGTTGTAAGTATGGGGGGCATTTCAGCAGAGTCTCCTGGGGTTTTCTAATTGTTTATGATGAAAGCTTCCCAGAAGAGGCAGAATGGCAATAGTGCTATCATTTCAACAAAACCCTAGGCTTCGAAGTGCCCGCCCAAGGGCTCTGGCCATGCTGTCTCCCTGGGCCACAGAGAAGGTCTCCTACCCAAGGAGAGATGCCTTTGATAGGCAGGTGAGCCCGCCAAGTGCATCCCTCCTCTGCAGCTGTGCAGCAGGGAGCAGAGGGCCTCGCTGTCTAAACAAGGCCGGGCTCTGCCTGCAGGAAAATCTGGGCTGTGGTGGCAGCACAGCGCCTGCCAAGTGAAATACCAGTTAGGAGATGTCTCTGGCATGCAATTTAAAGAATAACTTGACTAGCACTTGAGGTTATTTAGAAAAATACCTTGGGTCACGTGCTTTGCCGAATGTTATGTACTGGAAATGAATCATCCTTACTCAACCCCGAGCAGATTTAATTACCATCCCTTCCCGTGTTGCCTCTTTTAAAACCTGACCTTCTTTTCTGGTTGCTATTCAAATTCAGCAAAATATCAACTTGGTTTTCTTTTTTGGAAGCCGAGGAGGAATCTTTCTATAGCTGAACTGTTCAAGCAGGAAGAAGGGACTGAGCTTTTCAGAGAGCCTTGCAAGGTATCGATGGCAGCAGAATACCTTTAATAACTGGGAAAATATCATTTCTCTTCAAGGAATGTAAGATCATTTGTTCCAACAACCATATCCAGGTTGTAAGCAAAAACAAGCATCTAAGCAGTAGGTTCCGGGTGATCTGGTGAGACCGCGCTATGCACCCTTGATGTGTGTGTCTGTAGGTGAAGGTCATGTTCATGACACTGGGATTCTAGGGATGCATACTTGGTGTGAGCTTTGCTTTTGTAAATCTAACTATCCTTGCTTGCGTGTGGTATTGTATTGGAGAACCACTCATGACAGCGAGGTCTCCTCTTAAGCAAGCACCCACGGCTAGGGACCTCTGAGCACCAGTAGGTAAAATTGCCTGTCTGCTTTCAGATTGAAGGCAGGTGCGTCTGCTCAGCCCCTGGGTCCTAGTGGCATGGCTGGGGCTCTGGACTCAGGCAGACCTACTGTTACACCTCAGCTGTGTGATTCACCTAAATTCTCTGTATCTTAGCCTCTCCACTGGTCAATTAAGAATCCAGTTAGCCAGGCATGGTGGTGCACACTTGTAATCCCAGTACTTGGGAGGCTGAGACCAGAGGATTGCAGATTCGTGGCCAGCCTCAGCTATTTAATGAGGCCCTCCGCAATTTAGTGAGACCCTGTTTCAAAATAAAGAATAAAAAAATAGGGCTGGGGGTATAGCTCGGAGGTAGAATGCCCCTGAGTTCAATCCCCAGTTCCGCAAAAATAAATAAATAAGTAAATAAATAATCCAGTTGTCCCTCGGTATCCACAAAGGATTGGGTCCAGGGATACCAAAACCTCAGGATGCTCAAGTACCTTATATAAAACAATGTACTATTTGCATATAACTTACATATATCCTCCCGTATACTTTAAATGATCTCTAGATTACTTATAATACCCAACACAATGTCAGTGCTATATAAATAGCTGTTATACTGTATTGTTTAGGAAATGACAACAAAAAAGTCTGTACATGTTCAGTAAAGGTGCAAATTTTAAAAATATTTTCTATCAAAACCAGTCACAGTGGTGCATGCCTGTAATTCCAGTACTTGGGAGGCTGAGACAGGAGGGTCGCAGGTTCAAGGCCAGCACGTGATAACTTAGTGAGAATCTGTTTCAAAATAAAAAGGGCTGAGGATGTGGCTCAGAGGTAGAATGCCTCTGGGTTCAATTTCTTTTTTTTTTTTTATTTTTTTTTTGCGGTACCGGGGATTGAACGCAGGGGCGTTCTACCTCCTCGCTACACCCCCGGCCCTATTTTTTTTAATGCTTTATTTTTGAAACCGGGTCTCATGAAGTTGCGGAGGGCCTCACTAGGTAGAGAAAGAGAGAGAGAGAGAGAGAGAGAGAGAGAAACAGGGAGAGAGAGAGAGAGAGGGAGAGAGAGAGAGAAAGAGAGAGATCGATCAATCGATCGATCGTGCGCTTGCGTGTGCGCGCTGAGATTGGCCGCGAACCCGGATCCTCTGGTCTCCGCCTCCCAAAGTACTGGGATTACAAGCGTGCGCCACCACGCCCGGCCTCTGGGTTCAATTTCTAATGGTGCTCATGTATGAGTGTGCGTGCGTGTGTGTACACACACACACACACACACACACACACAACACACATAATTTTTCTGTCTGTGGTTGATTGAATGCAGAAATGTGGAAGCTATGGATACAGAAAGCCAATTGAAATAATAATAGCACCCATGTCATAGAGCTGTTGTGAGGATCAAATGTGATAATCTTATGATAATCTATGTCCCTGGCCCAATCGAGGAATTCAACAGGTGGGAGTCTGCTCTGAAATGGCCACAATCCTAGGCTCACACCAGAATCAAGCCACTCTGGCAGTGAGGCAAAAAGAAAAGTTTGCCAGTAATAATGATAATAAGCAGCATTTTAGACATATAGAACCTTTTTTACATTATAGCGTTATCACCTCTATCTACCTTGCTTTATCTTTCTGCAATCCCCATGGAAGAGGCAAGATGAAGACCATGAACCCAGTCTCTGGACAGAGCAAATGAGGCTCAGCAACGCTGCTCACTGATATGCTCTGAGTGCGGGGCAGAGCTGGCCTGGGACGGGGCCCTGTGAGTGTGTGATTGACAGTGCAGGTGGCATTGTGCTGGTATAGGCCACAGAACAGGTGTGTGCAGGATGATGCGACCATTGAGGAAGCAAGGCATTAGGGCCAAATTTTAAGCCCTTGTGGGCAGGAATTGCCTGCCTTCATTTCTTCAGAAGCTGCACTATTCCTAGCATGGGATCTGCACTCTCTCTGCTTATAAACCTATCACTTGATGCCATGCTCAGTTACTCCACCTCCCTAACGATTCACTTTAAAAGTTATACATCAACCAGAGTGGTTATTCATCTCAAGTACCAAACGAGCTGTGCAAGCCAGGCATGGTGGCACATGCCTATAATCCCAGTACTTAGGAGGCTGAGAAAGGAGGATTGCAGGTTCAAGGACAGCCTCAGCAACTTAGTGAGACCCTGTTTTAAATTAAAAAATAAAAATAAGGCTCGGGGTGTGGCTTAGAGGTAGAATGCCCCTGGTTTTAATCCGAATACCACACACACACACACACACACACACACACACACACACACGCAAAGAGCTCTGTATGTATATGTGATTTAACAGAGGGGCCTTTGTCCCCAGACCTGCTAAACAAGCCCTGCAGTCAGACTTTGTACAGTTCATGACCACCCCCAGCCTCAGTTTCCTCATCTTTAATGCAGCATCAACAGTCACCTTGCGAGGTTTTTGTGTGATGGAAAAAAAATGGATATAAAGCAATGACAGCTTAAGGATGTCTGGGATTGTTATTCCTTTTTAGCCTGTGTTTTGGTTTCTGGAAGTTGAGTTGTTTGGATGTGAAGTGAACGTTGCATGGCTCAATAAAGTGTCGACCAAGGTTTTTGCTCTCATTTTCTTTATGATCTGTATTAGCTGTTAGATCTGGTGAGATGTTGACCCCAAACATTAATAGATATCAGTTGGCAGTTGATCAGAAATGATTGTCCTCATAGCAGTTCTCCAGAGTGAGAGAGAGTGCTAGCAATAAACATTCATCTCTGCCAGGAATCCCATCTTCCCAGAGAGCTGCCATGAGCATCTTGGATCCAGGATAGGATCCACATAGGATGATCCTGAGCCGATGTGGCCAGACCCCTTCTCTCCCAGCAGTGTCCTCTCTCATGCCTGGGCAGTGTTTAGTTAAACTAAGTTTGGCGTGAGGATGCCTCCCTACTTGAGCACTAACACAAGAAACCGAAACTGAGCTCCGTGTAAACATAGACGAGTTGAAAGTCTAACCTGGGAGTGGACTTTTGTAACAAATATCTGAGTCCCCTCCCCCCCCCCAAAATCTGAGTCCCAACCCATCACAGCAGCTGAGCTTCAGCCAACCATAGGCGGCCAACTGATCATGATACCAACAAGAGGCAGGCCCCTCTCATGGAGGAAGAGACCTTCAAAAGGGGTTCCTGTCTTTGTTCAGGTTCACAAAGCTAATGATGACATTGAAAATGAACATGAATAGCAACAAGTGGCCAAAGAATGGGGAAGTGGGAGTCAGGCTCACAAATCAATTTCTCAACCATCAATCAACATTGTGAAGTCACAGACATCGGAGGTAGAAATTATAGGGAGGAATATTCATCAAGTTTTCAGGTAAGGGGTGGTGGCCTTCTAGGAATCCAGGCGCCACCTATTTTCTTTTCTTATCTAGTCCTTTCTGGCTGCTACCATGGTGATTGTAAACTGTCATGGTGCAGCTGGGCATGTCTGTTAGCATGGGAATGAAGAAGTTTGAGGTCTATTAGAGGTTGCTTGGGTAGCCATCCTGAATCCAGCTGGTACCTGTGGATTACCTGTTTCTAGAGATAAACATAGGCAGGGTGGGGCAGGCAGAGCAAGCTGTGTAGGGATTGTTCTGGGCATACACCTAGGGCGGGTGTGGCGAGCAGGCTGTACCCTGCTCTGAGTTCCTCCCTGTTGTATTCAACAGTGGCTTTCAGACTGTGCCTAGCCCTGGGTTGCTCCATCCTATAGGCAGCAGCTTGCTAGGAGCTGCTCCATTGTGAGTGCAAGAGCTAAAGCAGAATGACTTGGTAACTTGTCTGAGCAAGTGGATAGCCAGAAGATAACCAGAACTTAGGGAAAAGAACATCCCCCAGTTAGAACGGAACACTTATAAGGCACAGATTGATACATAATTTGTTCATGCTAATAAAAAAATTACCACCTGTGAACTTAGCCAAATTAAGTCAGGAGCACACAGACACATGCATTTATCAAACCATATGAGAGAAACCAGGCATGTGAGCTTATGAAACACATCAGCTGCAACCCCTGCCCCACCTCCTAAGGCCCATAAAAGGAGGAGCCCCCAAACTGAAGTGTGGCATGCTGACCTGTCACCCGGTCACTCCTCAAGATACTTGCCCAGGAAAACTGCCACACTGACGAACTTGCCTGGCCTATAATTGTGCTCACTTCGAAATTACCACCCAGACTCTCATTTTGACAGCTATGCAGGCATGGTTGTTAATCCCTTATCTGACCACCCGCAGCGAGTCCTTTTGGTGTGTGTGTGTGTGTGTGTGTGTGTGTGTGTGTGTGTGTGGTTTTCTTTTTTATTAAATTTTTATTGGTGCATTGTAATTGTACATGATAGTGAGATTCATAGTGATACATTCATATATGCACATAACATTATTTGACCTGTTTCCTTCCCCATACCTCCCCTTTATCTTCCCTCCTCCCTCTCCATACATGGTAGAGAGACTCATAACCCAATCGATAAATGGGCAATTGAACTAAATAGACACTTCTCAAAAGAAGAAATACAAATGGCCAACAAATACAGGAAAAAAAATGTTCAGCATCATTAGCAGTGAGGGAAATGCAAATTAAACTATGCTGAGAGTCCACCTCACTCCAGTTAGAATGGCAGTCATCAAGCAATGACAAATGCTGGTGAGGATGTGGGGAAATAGCTCTGATACACTGCTGGTGGGAATGTAAATTAGTACAATCACTATAGAGATCGGTATGGAGGTTTCTCAAAAGACTAGGAATGGAACCACTATATGACCCAGCTGTACCACTCCTCAGTATTTTTCCAAAAGAATGAAAGTCAAAATACTATAGTGATACAAGCTTATCCATGTTTATAGCAGCACAATTCACAATAGCCAAGATGTGGAACCAACCTTGGTGTCCATCAGCAGATGAATGGATAAAGAAAATGTGGCATGTACACACAATGGTGTTTTATTCATCCATAAAGAACAAAATTATATAATTTGCAGGAAAATGTATGGAACTGGAGAACATCATGCAGTGAATCTTTACAGTTTTATTAACTCCAGACGTTGACTCCTACACTGTCTTTTTAAATCTTGTGGCTGCTGTAATTCTCTCTTAGCCTTTCTGTAACCTTTATACGATTGTGTGAAGTGTGATGTGTGATTAAGTGTTATAGATATTAGTAATTAAGAAATTAAGATGGGAATGGAATAAAAGAACTTGTGATTGCCAGGGTCACAATTACCAAGTGAAACCAAGAGTACCTGGGGAATTAAAGTCCATGAAATCGATGTAGCTTGTGAATTTATTGTTATTCAGTAAATTCTGACATTGTGGAAAGACACAATGTGTTCAGGCTATGTTGATGGCATAGTTTATTTGTGACAGTGAGGTAGGCAGGCCAGTTTGTACAGATATTGCACCGGGTAACAGTCAGACCATGTCCAGAGAAGGCAAACTGAACTGTAACTCATCCAGTTGGGCCTTGTCTCCATTTCCTGCTGCCTTCCCACCTTGTGGAGTGGAGCTGGAGCTCCCTGAAACTTTCCTGGTTCCGAGGGCTGCCTGACTCATGAATCATTCTTTCCTCAATTTAATTTGGCTGAAGTTTTTATTTTAACAGAAGGGACATTCACCTGGGAGGACATTTTCAACAATAGGGCTTGAAACTCTTTCTTAGGTATTGAGATAGGCTATGTGGAGAAACTGGATCATGAGTCAGATGAACAAATCAATCGAGCGGTGACTCTTGCTGTGTTGTCAGTAGTTTTTGTAGCCACAGCCCAGGCGGTTAGCTGTAAGCACCACCGACCTTCTGGCTGCTCCCTTTGCCTCTCAGTTCTTCTCCTTCAGCCCAGCTTTCCTTCCTCCTCTTGGAGGACCCTAACTGTCCTTGACCCACCCTACCCCTAAAGTCCTTTAACACATGCCATTTAATGCATATTAAATTCATTAAAATTTTTAGATGCAGCTAGACAGAGAGGAGACCTCTTTAGGGTAGCGTGGGCAGGAAAGGCCTCTTTGAGGAAGCACAACTCCATAGAGACCAAGTGGTATAAAAGGGCGATCACAGGAATATGGGGGGACAAGGCCCCCAGGAAGATGAAAAAAGACCTGCAGGGGAATTAGTTCAGCAGAGGGAGGTCAGCGTGAGGAAGGAGGGATGGGAACATGATTGGAGATTCTGATAGGGCCACTCATGGAGGCCCTTTAGACCTTGGTTTTCCTCATGGATTTTATTCCAAATTTGATGAAAAGACTTGGGAGTTTTTTAAAAATTTTTATTTATTTTTTTACATGTGGTAAAATGTACATAACATGAGCCAGGTGTGGTGGCGCACGCTTGTAATCCCAGTACTTGGGAGGCTGAGACAGGAGGATCGCAGGTTTGTTGTCAGCCTCAGCTACTTAGTGAGGCTCTTGGCAACTTAGTGAGACCCTGTTTCAAAATAAAGTGTAAGTCGGGCGTGGTGGCTCACACTTGTAATCCCAGTACTTGGGAGGCTGAGACAGGAGGATCGTAAGTTCGAGGACGGCCTCAGCAAGTAGTGAGACTCTCATCAACCTAGCGAGACCCTGTTTCAAAATAAAAATAAAAAATTGGGCTGGGGGTATAACTCAGAGGTAGAATGCCCCCAGGTTCAATCCCCAGTACCACCAAAAAAAAAAGAATAAATAAATAAATAAAAAAATAAAGAATAAAAATGGGGCTGGGGGTATAGCTTGGAGGTAGAATGCCCTTGGGTTCAATCCCTAGTACCAGTCAAAATATATATATATATATATATATATATATACACACATATAAATAATAAAATTTACTATTTTAAGTATATAGTTCAGTGACACTAAATAGATTCACATTGTTGTACAATCATCACCACCAACCATCTCTAGAATTCTTTTTTATCTTCCCAAACTGACACTCTGTCCACATTAAATACCAACTCCTCATCCCCTCCTCCCTCAGCCCCTGGACCCACCTGTGTTAGTCAGCTTTTCATCACTGTGACCCAAAAACCCGACACGAGCAACTTGGAGGAGAAAAGATTTATTTTGGCTCCCTGTTTCAGAGGTTTCAGTCCGTGGTCAGCTGGCCCCATAGCTTTGGTCCTGAGATGAAGCAGAATATCATGGTGGAAGGGCCTGGAAGAGGGAAGCTGGGCGCTTAGGGTGGCCAGGAAGCAGAGAGAAAGAGCAGAGGGGTCTGGGGACCAGCAAAACCCTTCAGGGTAGGTCCCCGGTGACCTACTTCCTCCAACCAGGTCTCACTTCCTAAAACTTCCACCACCTCCCCATAATGCCATCAAAACATTAGTTCCTCTGTGGATGAATCTCTTGATGAAATCCAAGCTCTTATGATCCGATCACTTCCCCAGAGTCCCACCTCTGAACACTGCTGCACTGTGGAACAAGCCTTCGACACATGATCCTTTGGGGGACGCATCACATCCAAACCATCATGCTACCCTTCTACTTTCTGTCTCTACGCATAGACTACTCTAGAAGCCTCATCTAAGTAGAGTCATACAGTGTTGGTCCTTTTTTGACTGGCTTATTTCACTTAGCATCATGTCCTCAAGGTTCATCCATGTTGTAGCATGTGTCAGATTTTTTCTTTCTTTTTATGGCTAAATAGTAGTGCACTGTATTTCTGTTTTGGTCAGCATTTGCACCACTGTGACCCCAACGCCTGACACACACACATTAGAGGAAGGAAGGCGCATCTGCTTACGGACCTGGAGATTTCAGTCCATTTACTCATAGTCCATTTTACATTGGCCGCCAACGAGGAGCCGGGGTTGCAGGTTCATAGGACATGATGGCGGGGAAGCAGAGAGAGAGAGTAAAAGGGTCGGAGAGAGAGTCAGAACCAAATGCTGCATCTGGGCAGGACTGGGACACACACACACACACACACACACACACACACACACAGTACCCAGCCATGCCCTGAGGGACCCACCTTTGAACATAACTACCTCTAGAGCATCCACACTAGAAAAATGTCTGTTTATTCATCTTTGGATGGACACTTGTGTTGCCTCCACCATTTAGCTATTGTGAATAATGCTGCTAAGACTCTAGGTGTACATGTCTATTTGACATTCTAATTTCAGATCTTTGGGGTATATACCAAGAAGTGGAATTGCTGGATCATACAGTAGTTCTATTTTTAATGTGTGTGTGTGTGTGTGTGTGTGTGTACACATGCATCTGTGTGGTATTGGGGGTTGAACCCAGGTGCCTTCTGGGAGTATACTAAGTTATTGCATGCTGGCCTCAAACCTGGGATCCTCCTGTCTCAGTCTCCCAAGTACCCATTTTTAATTTTTTGAGAAACTCCATACTGTTTTCCATAGTGACCACCCAAGGGGTCCGATTGTCGAATACCTTCACCAGCCCTTGTTCTTTCCTTTCCTTTCTTTTTATGACAATCGCCATCCTAGTGGGTATGTCTGAGCGAGTTTCGAGTAGGAGAGTGGTGTGTTCTGCTTTGTGTTTTTCTGGGCTCCCTCAGGCTGCCATGTGGAGGATGAAGTACAGGGCAGGACGGCCACACAATTGACCGTCCTGACCAGGACCATTCTGAGAATGAAGAAGTCTCCAGGAATAAATATGTAGGGACAGTGTGCAAAGTGATGTCCTAGTCTAAGCAGACATGTGACCTGGTCATGGTGGTGCACGCCTGTCATCCCAGTACTTGGGAGACTGAGACAGGAGGATTGCGAGTTCAAAGCCAGACTCAGTAATTTAGTGAGGCTCTCAGCAACCTAATGAGATCCTGCTTCCAAATAAAAATAAAAATGCTGGGGGTATAGCTTGGAGGTGGAATGCTCCTGAGTTCAATCCCCAGTACCACACATACGCTCTGACATGTGGCCTCCTGTGTTTGGGAAGTGGGAGGGCAGCAAATTTGGAGACCAGTATGGAGGCCATCATAGAGAGGGCAAAGGTGGTGGATTCTATGTGTCTCCAACAGGGGGCATTGAATGCTGTGCTCACACTGGTGAGAGAGGAGCAGGGAAGGCAAACACAGGGTGGGAGGCGGGAAGCCACTGTACCCCACGTGAGGAGAAGGTGGTATCACCCACAGAGCCCTGCCCCCCCATGTGTCCTATGAAAGATGGAGCCATGGAAGGCTGGTGGCCACAGCTGCTGCCCCAGACAGGGCACAGGCTCCCCCTGCTCCCTCACCCCATCTCTCACTGGCCTCCTGTGGCTGAGCCCAGCTGGACAAGGCTGGCCCTGGAGCTGCCCATCCTGCTGGCTCAGCCTCCCGCCAGAGAGTGGACAGAGAGCAGGGACCAGGGCTGGCTTAGCCTGGCTCAGCCCTCAGAGAGTGGGAGTCTACAGGTTGGTCACGGACATGGTGTGAGGGAGAAAGACCTGTCAAGGCCAGTGACTCGGAGCAAACACTGGGTGAACCCGGTAGCCTTTCCTGAGGTGGGGAGCCTGGCAGGGTCACCTGCTCTGTGACAGGCATTCATCCTCCAGTAACCCACTTAGCTGCACGTGTGTTTTGTGCAGGTTTCTGTATAAGTTTTATTTTTTTATTTTATTTTATTTTATTTGCAGTACTGAGGGTTGAACCCAGGGCCATCTACCTCTGAGCTACACCCCCAGCCCTATTTTTTATTCTTTATTTGGAAACAGGGCCTCACTAAGTAGCTGAGGCTGGCCGCAAACCTACGATTCTCCTGTCTCAGCCTCCCAAGTACTGGGATTACAAGCATGTGCCACCATGCCCGGCTCTCTGTATGAGTTTTATTTAATAACAAATGATAGAAGGAAAGGAAGGAAGGGAGGAAGGAGCGTAGGAAGGGGGGAAGGAAGAAGGAAGCAGCTGGGACACCGCAGATGAACATCACACTGTTCTCTGCTCCCTGGCAGATAGGGCAGAAGTAAAAACCCACACGGTGATTCTCCCCTCTTGAGTAAGGGGGGACCCCAAGACTTCATCCACATTATGCCGTGGCTGGGGGTGAGCAGAAGAGAGGTGCTTCCCACCGGAACTGTGGAGAAGCCCAGAGACAGACTGAGGCAGAGGGGAAGCCAGGCTCCTCGGGGGCTAGGGAGGAGTAAGCACCAGGTCCGTGATCACGGGTCATTGAGAGAAGCGAGTGAGGCCAGCAGGCTGGGAGCAGCTGGGACCGGGGGAGCTGGACGCGTGGAATCAGGCAGGGTGGGGATGCTGCTCGTGGGCCAGCGAGCTGCTCCAGTCTCATTTGGGGAAGGTTTGCTTAATATTGTTTAGAAAGCAATTGTTTGGGCTTCATATCGGAAACAGAATTTATCAGTAAGTCTTTCTGAAAAGGACGTTGGGTTATGTATGGGACGATACCTACCCCATCGGTTTTGTAGAAGAATTTAAGAATATTCAGGCTGGGCGTGGTGGCGCATGCTTGTAATCCCAGTACTTGGGAGGCTAAGACCAGAGGATCCGGGTTCATGGCCAGCCTCAGCTACTTAGTGAGGCCCTCCGCAACTTAGTGAGACCCTGTTTCAAAATAAAGAATAAAACAAAAATAGGGCTGGGGGTGTAGCTTGGAAGTAGAATGCCCCTGGGTTCAATCCCCAGTACTGCAAAAAAAAGAATATTCAGTTTTATATGGTTTCCTATTTTTTCTTAGCTCCCCAGCTAAAACAAAGCCTGTACTTCTGACAGCATATCATCCAGTGGTATGGCTTACTGATGGATTGATTATTTTTTATCTATTTAATTTTTAAAATATTTTACTTAGGAAAATGACATTGGCATTTGAGAAAAAATAAAGTTCCCAAGAAATACTTTGCTTGGGGGGGCAGGTAAGTCTATGTGGGAAGAGCTCTTTTCTAATCCCCTGAAAGCAATCTATTTATACCCCGAGATCCAAGCTTTTAAGGAAATGTATCATTATTATAGGTTGCATAACTACAGTCGTGTCACAGAATGAGTTCTGCAGCCCTGACACCTCCAAGCTGTGTTCCAAGGCCTCCATCCTGACAGGTGGAGTCTATAAACTGTGTTCTAGCTCTGTGTTAGCTGTGCTCCAGCCTCCCCGTAATTCCTATCAGTGGCCTCTGTTGCAGGATTATACAACCAGATCACAAAGGGGCACAATTCCTGCTTACTTGACCGCCTAAAGACTGTGAACATGGCTTTCCATCCTTGAAACTCATTTCCTCTCCTGGCTCTCACTGTGAGTGAGATAGCCTCAGCTGGGACAGGCATCAGGTCAAATCAAGTGGGACCAGCAGAGAGGCACACAGCCCCTCCACGTGTGACTAGCTCTGCCAGGCTCGGGCTGGGAAGGTCCTGTGGAGATGGGGCAGTTCCTGACTCGAGGAGGGTAGGGTTTGCAACAGGCAGAAATGCAGAAAAGGTTAAACTGGACAAATTAGAGGAGTATCAGTGGAAAAGTAGGCGATTGGAGGAGGTAGTTGAGAGAGGGAGATATGGAGGTGGGCTGAGGCAGCCTGATAAGGAGGGGCTGTCCCGGGGTAAGGACATGGGGTGAAAGGCCCGGAGGCATGGTCCCATTGGCAGGAGCAGAGGGCTGGGAAGTGGTGAGAGAATGCTGGAAAGCTGGGCGCAGGCCAGATCCCAGAGGCCCCATGCCACCCCATGAAAGAATTTGGACTTTACCCCTAGTTAAGTGGTTGCCAGACTTCTGGTTTTCATAGATCATTGATTTTTTTAAAAAATAGAACTAAAGTGGGAAGGAAGGGAAGTGGCTTACTGCTATGGTGTGAGTATTCTCTGCAAAATTCATATGTTGGAAAAATTAATGGCCAATGCAGTAGTGTGGAGAGGAGGGTCCTTTAAGGGGTGATTAGGTCATGAGGTCATAAATTGGCTAATGTCCTCATCTACTATGGCAGTGAGTTTGTTATAAAGGTGAATTCAGAGTCCTCTCCTCCCTCTCGCTCTCTTTCTTTTGCCCATCTGTCTTCCACCATGGGGTGACACAGCAAAAAGGCCCTTGCCAGATATGGGACCCTCAATCTGAGACTTTCCAGCCTCTGGAACTGTAAGAAATAAATATTTGGGTTTTTTTAAAAAATACATTACCCAATCTTAGGTATTCTGTTACAGCAGCAGCACAGTTACCAATTTAATTTCACCGCTCAACTAAAACATGTAACTAAGTCCCTTCAATTATCAACCTGAGTTCATCAATGAAAGGAAATTTTGACATCCTTCAGGAAAAGGAGGAGGAGGAGGAGAAGAAGAAGAAGGAGGAGGAGGAGGAGGAGGAGGAAGAGGAGGAGAAAAGGGAGGAGGAGAAGAAGAAGGAGGAGGAAGAGGAGGAGGAGGAGGAGGAGGAGGAGGAGGAGGAGGAGGAGGAGAAATAATTGTCAAAATAAAGGACAATACTTCTGACGAGGGACAGCTAACGTTTTATCCTACATTTGCCGGACACTGAGAATGCCATTCCAGGCGACATGCTTTGCAGACAGCCCTGCTATCAGCAGTAGGAGCTTATATAGGGTTGGGACAAGGCCATAGCCTGGGGGTCTGTTTCAGGCAGCTTTTCTGTCACTGTGACCAAAATATCTGACATGAACAAGACAAAGGAGGAAGTTTATTTTGCTCATGGTTTCGGAGGTATGACAGACATCATGGTGGCACCACAGTGGCAGGGGGTGTGGTGGAGTGACACCACCCTCACATCATGGTGGCTGTAAGCAGAGAGAGAGACAGGAAGCGGCCAGGGACAGATATAGTCCTCAAGGCCATAGCCCTAGTGACCTCTACTCACTTCCCACCTGCCTAAGTTACCACCCAGTAAATCCATTCAAAGTATTAACCCTGCAGTTGATTTATTCGTGATGAGATTAGAGCTCTGATTCAATTATGTCATCTCTGAATATTGTTGCATTGGGGACATGCTTTTGACACACGAGCCTTTTGGGGGACATTCCAAACACAAACCATACCAGGGTCTCCAGCAGGCAGGGAGCAGAGTAGGCTGAGCACTGGGTGTTGGGAAGACTGCTGTCCCAGCTCCTAGTCCTCCTGAAGCCCCATCTGCTGTCCATGGCTACCACCCTTGTCATCATGTCCCCCTGGGCTAAGTGGCCTCCTTGTTGCTTTCCCTGTTTCTACCTCTTACCCTCATAACCCACTCTCCACGTAGTAGTCAGAATAAGCCTGGAAAAAAAATGTATTGATCCCATTCCTCACTGCCCGAGCCCCCCACAGCGTACCAATAGGTGTAGCAGCAAGTCCCACTCTTGATCCCAGGGCCCAAGGCAACCCAGGAGCAGCATTTGTCTGCAGCTCTAACCTTCTGGGTCCTCCTGGCTGGCAGGGCTGCAGCCACATTGGACGTTATTCAGTCGCTCAGGGAGCCACACACGAGGCCCACCACACCCGCGACCTTGTTCTTCTGTCTGGAGCAGGTTCCTTCTGACCTTGGCCTTGTCGATATCTCCCTATCCCTCAGGTCCTGGCTGAAGCGGAACACCCACAGAGGGCCTTTGTGGAGCCCCCTGTCAGTGAGGCCCCTGCAGTTTCCCTATGACACTTGTGCACTTCCTTCGCGCATTTATCTTGGTTTATAGGGAGGGTCCTAAAACCATCCCCGCATTTGTAGATCTACTAGAAGGACTCCCTGGACTTAGCATATAATTGTACTCACAGCTACAATGGGTGGCAGTGATATAGGAAAGATACACAGCTGGATTCCAAGGGAAAAAGAGGCAGAGTCTGGGGGGACCCGTGTGAAGTGTCTTCTTGTTCCCTCCTTCCTATATGAGGTCCCACAGAACCCACTCCTCCCCAGCGATGAAAATGCAGCAACATCTCAGCTGGTTCCACAGTTTGGCGATTATGAATTGTGCAACTATAAACATAGACCTGCATGCATTACTATTGGTAGTCTGGTTTCGATTCTTTTGGGTAGATACCCAGGAGTGGTATAGCTGGGTTGTACAGTAGGTTCTTTCCTGTTCTTCTGTAACTGAGGGAGATGGGAGGGGGGAGGAAGACTTGAAGAGGGAAACACCTCAATGGACATGACGTCATACACAAACTTATCAAAGCCAATCTCCACTTTGGTCACCATGCTCTGAGATCCGCGGTCCCTGGCCTCACATGGACTGAACCTGAAACCATAAGGAAATAAATCTTCTTTCCTCTAAGTTACAAAGTCAATCTTTAGATTATAGCTGCAAGAAGGCTGACAGGAACAAGGGTCTTGCTAAGTTGCTGAGGCTGTCCTTGAACCTGCAATTCTCCTGACTCAACCTTCTAAATACTGGGATTACAGGCATGCACCACTATGCCCAGCTTGGTCCTTTCCTCTTTAGAGAGATTCTCACAAGGAAAATAAAGTTCTTCATGCTTCAGTGAGCTTCCAGGGCTCTTCCACTTTACCTGTGCAGAATGCAGATAGCTATTTAGCAGTATCTTTCTGACGGCCGATTTCCTCGCTTTCAAAGCATTTAGAATTCCATTTCCGTGTTTAACTGCAGCTAGAACGCTTCCATCGATTTCCATACAGTTCCTTTGGTGATTTTACAGCTTCTCTGGGAGTCTGATTATTCATAAAGGATGGTAGTAATTGTCTAAAGTCTTCCTAATACTGTATTTTTTTGATCATTGGAAGTCTATTAATTCTCACAATGCTACTTATGTATGTGTGATAAGTGTCCACGGTCTACTCAGCATTTAGAAAAAAACGGAGGCCTTAGGAAATGAAGCAGTTGACCGAGAACAGCACAGAGCAGAGTCTTCTAGAACATTGGGCCTGCAAAAATTCATACCCCCATCCCTCAGCCCCCTGCCAAGTTAGAGCCACCAAGCCACTGTTCCCCATTTGTTGAAGCATCTCCCCACCTCTAAGATGAGTCTTTCCACTAAAGTGTTGATGAAGCTGACATTTCTCCCCATCATAGAATTTAAGCTTATTTTAACAATAGAACTTTCAAATGTATCCAATGAAATAAGACCCAGGGGATTTGGGGAAGTGCATTTGCTCTCAGCTTATTATGTTCTTATTACAGCTTTCCTCTCTCAAATCTTTTATCAGAGAAATGATGCACGCTTTGGGTGATAGAATTGAATATCATCTTTTGACAGTTGAAAACATCATCTTTTAAGTTAGAGATGAATGCATGCGTGAAGAGAATGATTTTTTCCCCTTCTGATTAGAGTGGATGAGCCACTTCCGCACTCCTGGGCTGTCGTATCTGACTTCCTTCGAGTCTAGCTCATACCTGTCTCTCCACCCTTCTACCCTTCTAATTCACCAGCCACTCTGGAGCCAGGATGAGCTTCCAAAAACTGGATTCCATGCTCTTGCATGCGCTTGTTAAGAGCTGTTGTTGACTTCTCCCAGACCAGGATAAAATCTAGATAAAATCTAGCACCTTTAGTACAACCTGGGGGGCCTTTAGAGCTCCTTCCCCCTCTTGCTGCCTTCTCCTTGTCCTTAGCCACGCATCCATCCTTCCATGCTGCCTCCTGGCTGCCTCCATGCCTCATGCTATGGTCTGAATGTGGCTCGTCACCACCAAAATTCATGTTGAGGCTTCGTCTCCATGTCATGGTGTTGAGAGGTGGTGGAGCAGGTAGGAGGAGTGTGGGGTCTTCAAAGATCCACCCTTATGAATGAATTAATGTTTTTCTCTCAGGAATGGGTTACCTATTATGGGGGTTCAGCCCCCTTTGTCGCTCTTCTGCTTCCCTACCTGAGCTGAAGTGCCAGAAGCCCCTCACCAGAAGCCAAGAAGATGTGGCTGCCCCGTCTTGGACTTCCAGCCTCCAGAACCATGAGCTAAATAAACTGTTTTTCTATATAAAATTCCCAGTGTCGGGTATTCTGCCATAGCAACACAAAACAAAGCAGGACACCTCAGTCTAGCTCTTTTGGTCTAGAAAGCCTTTCCTGCTGTTCTTTGTTCTTCAGGTCAAGGCATCTCTAAACCATCCCAACCACAATGTCAACCCTTTCCTCGTGGGTATGCTGTGCTTCCTCTCCATAGCAATTATGTTGCCGGGTTGCAGATCTGGGGACAGAAACACAGTTGACAGAATTCTGAGCAGAGCTGACCCAAATACAAAATTATGAAGAAAGTCAAATATTGTCTGTAGCTTCCCCTCCCTCCCTCCCTCCCTCTCACTCTCCTTTCTCTTCCTTCCTTCCCTTTCCTTTTTTCTCTTTCTCTCCTTCCTTCCATCTTCCTTTCCTCTTCTCCTTCTCCTTCTCCTTCTCTTCCCCTTCCCTTTCCTTCCTCTCTCTCTCTCTCTCTCTCCTCTTTTTCTCTCTTTCTCTCTTTCTTTCACACCTCATCACTATGTTGCCCCAGCTGGTCTCGAACTCCTGGGCTCAAGGCTCAAGTGGTCCTCCCACCTTAGCCTCCTGAGTAGCTGGGACTACAGGTGTGTATCACCACACCTGACCCTTTTCTTTTCTTTTCTTTTCTTTTTTTAATCCCAGAGTTTGCTGTTCTCTGGGGTTTTCTTTTGTACCACTTTATTAAAATATAATTTGTACACCATAGAGCCACACATTTAAAGTTTACAGTTCGCCGGGCGTGGTGGCGCATGCTTGTAATCCCAGTACTTTGGGAGGCGGAGACCGGAGGATCCGGGTTTGTGGCCAACCTCAGCGCGCATGCGCGGCGCGCGATCTCTCTGTCTACTCTCTGTCTACTCTCTCTGTCTCTCTTTCTCTCTCTCTCTCTCTCTCTCTCTCTCTACCTAGTGAGGCCTTCCGCAACTTCGTGAGACCCGGTTTCAAAATAAAGCATAAAAAAATAGGGCCGGGGGTGTAGCGCGGAGGTAGAACGCCCCTGCATTCAATCCCCGGTACCGCAAAAAAATAAAAATAAATGAAGTTTACAGTTCAATGAATTTTAGCATATTCAGAACTGTGCAACCATCACTACAATCTAACTTTAGAACATTTTCATCACACACACACAAATAACAAATCTTCCCACTCATTAGCAATCACTTCTCATCCTCCCTCTCCCAAGCCCTAGACAGTCACTAATCCACTTTCTGTTTCTATAGGTTTACTTATTATAGACATTTCATATTTGATGACAATTCTTATATTTAGTATAATTCTTGCTTTGTAACAACAACAAAATTTATAAATTCTATGTAAAGCAAAATGACTCAAAAATGTATCACACTGCTTTTGGTAATTGTTTTACAAGCCAGTGTTACAGTTCTTTTTTCTTTCCTATTACTACTTTTCTGAGTTTCCCACATTTTTATAGTAGGCATTTTTACTGTTCTATTGGAAATAAAATCAGTAAGCTGCATCTTTTTTTTTTTTTTTTTTTTTTTTTTTTTTTTTTTTTTTTTT